>ML800508.1:47020-66813 GCA_009831015.1 Picea engelmannii
GGAATACAAAAAGGTCTAGAACAGGCTAGACTCAAAGACATCCAAGAAATCCAAAAGTTAAATGAAAATTTGGATGAGGCAAAAAACATG
This sequence comes from Picea engelmannii, assembly GCA_009831015.1. Taxonomy (NCBI): domain Eukaryota; kingdom Viridiplantae; phylum Streptophyta; class Pinopsida; order Pinales; family Pinaceae; genus Picea; species Picea engelmannii. Next base: position 47,111 of record ML800508.1, read on the forward strand.
ATACAGGTTACTCAAGAACAAGTGCAAAAGCTGGGCAATGAAAATAAATCTCTACAAGATAAAATTATTTCAATTACTAATCAAGTGATTGAAATGGAACATTTCAAGACTAAAGCATCAGAGATATATGTAAATATTGAGGAAGAACAACAGAAGATATTATGTAATCTGGAGATCATCCAGAATTATTTTCAAGAATCTAAGAGGTCTATGGAAAGGGTAGTGCAAAAAGAAAAAGAAGCTAAAGCAGCAAGAAATTCTTTCCAAAAGATAATAACTTCTTTACAAAAAGAAGAAACTGGAAAATCACAGAAATTATCCATTTCAAAGCAGATGAAAGGAGATATAATGATAAAGGTTTGGGAAACAAAATTGGAAGGATATAAAAGAATTACAAAAGGAGTCAATGAAGATTGTCAAAAGATCTTCAATTTTATTGAAAAAGATTCAGTTCATATCGGGACAGATGACTTTTCCGAGTTACTAGGAGAAATCGACATTAACAGGCATCAACTGAAAACAAAAGAAGAACTTGAAGAAAAGAAAGCAGAAATCTCAAATATTAAAGTGGTCAACATTGCAGAAATTGACAAGTGGATGATAGCTTCAAGTTCAAAATTGGAGAAAGTTAAATTCACAGAGAAAGCAATAGGAAGCCAGTTCCCAGTCTTACAAAGAAGTTTATTCTCTTTTGAAGCAAAAGAAGTACCAGAGGCTCCTAAAGTCTTGGTGAACTTTTTAGAGAAATATGTTCAACACATGGAAGCAGATAAAGAAAGTTCTTCAATACAAATTTAAAATTTTGTAAATACTTTTATTTTCATAATTTTGAAATAAATTGTAAACGGTTGACATTAGTTTATGCAACCGAAATATTAGGAAGTTGGTTAGTTACCAACGAAAGACTTTGATAGAAATGTATAAATATAGTTTCAAGAGGCTGAAACAAGTCTTCAGAAATTTTGGAGAAGGCCAATTTTTTTAATATCAACTTTGAAGTTTATGGGAATATAAACCGCAACAAGATTCTGGATCCTGCAATTTCGTGACTATGTTTCTTACCCTGTTTATCATGATTTGTTAAATATTCCTCTTAATGTGTGTTTCTAGCAAGTAAATCAATTTGATGTTATATGCATTGTTGTTTATTGTTTCAAATTGGTTTGGATGTTGAATGTATTACAGTTTTTCCTCTGAGATTACTTTAGTAATTTTAAGACCTGTAAACATTATGTTCCTTAATATTTCTCTTTGTTAGAAATCTTGTTTCTCTTTCATTTATTGTTAATTGAAATATAATATTCTTTCCAGATTAAAGCCTTATATTTCTCTGTGTTGTGTTTCATTGTTTACAATTTCAAAATTGTCACAAAACCAGGAAACGGCCTTGATTGTGTTTTTACATTACTGTTTTAGATTTTAAAGTTGTTTCATTAATATCATCTCTGAAAATCTGAAGTAACCAATCGATAAAAACCCTCTTACAAAACCCTTTAAAAAAATCCTATCACGCATGACAGTCCCTAGTGGTAGACAACCAAACGTAGAACCTGGTCTTCAAGATCAAACCAGCATTGCCCTAAACTTATTTAACACCATTCTACAAACAGCAACCAATAGGGCTGAGTTAGAAAGATCGTGGGCTGTTATCGAACGTGACATTAGCGTCCAAGAACAACGTGAAGCAAGACAGAGACAGTTGAGAAACTGAATCTGATCTAGTTTTCCTTTGTTCCTTTATTTTAAAAGTATTATCCTAAAAATCTGTTTCGGATGCCTTGACGGTATGTTTTATAGACTTAAAACATAAACTCAGGAACAACAACTGGATTAAAACTTATCTTCTTCATCTACCAATAGGTAAGAATCTAACTATTATCAATGTTTATATTCCTGCAATCTATCATGAAAAAATCGACTTTTGGTCCTCCCTTCAAAACCTCCAAGATAGTCTTGACCTCAAAGATATCATAATAGTTGGAGACCTCAACACTAACCTCCACCATAAAGAAAAAAAGGGGGATATCAAGTACGGGACCCCACTCATGAACATATCAAGGATATTATATCCTCCTTTCACCTTCTTGACATAAATCCCTCTAACGGTCGCTTCACTTGGTCAAACAAACGGCTCGGACCGGGGCACATCACTGCTCATCTCGATAGGTTTCTCTTAAGCATATCCTTCCTTGATGATTCCTTTCTACCTTGCTCATGCATTCTACCCTAGACTGGTTTAGATCATAGACATATCACCCTTACCCTCTCCCCCCCTAATAATCTTGGCCCCATCCCCTTCAGATTCAACCCCCTGTGGATTTTAGTTCCTAGCTTTTTTGACACTGTCTTAGATGCCTGGAACTGTTGGATTCAAGGCTCTCCAAACTACATTTGGGAACAGAAATTAAAAAGAGTCAAGATGGCCCTAAATCACTGGGTGAAAAGAAACAAAGAAAAAGAACAAGAACCAAAAAATAGGAAAATTAAGGAAATGGAAGAAAACAGATTGGTAATGGAAGAGGGACCTACCACGCACTCTCTTCTTCTCAAAGAGCAACAAGACTTCATTGAATATCAAAAACTCCTCCATGAGTAAAAGGAAACATGGAGGCTCAAATCTCGGAGTCTCTGGCTAAATTCAGGAGACAGAAACACGAGATTCTTTCAGAGACAAGCCAAAGCTAGACTCTGGAGGAACAAAGCGAAGGAAATCACAAAAGAAGATGGCACAAAAACTGATGAATTCCACCAAATACAAGCAAAAGAAAAACTCCATTTTGAACAACTTCTAACTAAGGACAACATTGCAGACCTCAACATCCAAGAGAATTTGTTGTTAAAAATCTTGAACGTTGTCAATCAGGAGGATAACATCAAGATAAATCAGGAAGTTATAGAAAAAGAGCTCCATGAGGCCTTGTTCTAGCTTCACCCAAACAAATCTCCAGGACCAGATGGCTTCAGTGCACATTTTTACCAAAAATGTTGGCATATCATTAAAAGAGATCTTCTGAGGATGATACAGTATGTTCAAAAATCCACAAAGTTGGGGGGTAGTACAGATTCCACTTTTTTGGCCCTTATTCCAAAGGATTCGAACCCTTCCTCCTTTTCCATAGTTAGACCTATTTCCTTATGCAATGTCTCTTATAATCTCATTACTAAATTCATATCCAATAGAATCAAGCCTCTCCTACATAAGCTCATCTCTCCAAACCAAAGTGGCTTTGTCGAAAAAATACAAATGATTGACAACATCATACTGGTTCAAGAATCCATCCACTCCAGCAGGGACCAAGGAGACCAAGGAATGATTATCAAAATTGATATGGCCAACGCTTTTGACAAGGTAAGGCACACCTTTTTCCTTGTAGTTCTGAAGAAATTTGTTTTTAGCTCTGGCTTCATAGATTGGGTCTCAGCTTGTATCTCCTCACCTTGGATAGCCCCTCCGATCAATGGATTCCCGACAAGCTTCTTCAAGAGCTCCAGAGGGCTAAGGAAAGGTTGTCTTCTTTCCCCCCTCCTCTACATAATCATGGTCGGAACCCTTGGTAGGAAATTGGAAAAGGATCGAACCTCCAAAGCCATTCTCGGCATCAAAATAGATCGAGGGGAGAAGAGAATAAATCACTCTCAATTTGTTGATCACACTCTCCTCATTGGATGTGCCTCCATTGTCATGCCCAAGAGATTCAAAACTGCCCTGGAAAACTTCACCCAAGCCTCGGGATCCCTAATAAATAGCGCCAAATCCAATGTCTATGCTTGGAACACTCCTTTAAGAACTTCTCGCCTAATAGCAAACATATTTCATTTTCCTCTTATTGAAAAATGGAAAACCTTCAAATACCTTGACATTCCAATTTGTCTCAAATCTCTTACAAACTTAGCCTAGACTCAAATTCTCAAAAATCTCAAAAACAAGTAGGATCATTAGGGAGCCTTTTGGCTCAATTTGGCAGGACATACTATGTTAATAAAATCAGTTATTTCTGCTCTTCCCATTTTTCAATTTTCCTCTCTCCTTGCTCCTCAAAATGTTAAATCCTCAATCTCCAGTCTCTTTCGACGCTTTCTCTAGGAAGGAGGGAAAACAGACAACAAAAAATTCCATATAATAAAGTGGGATATTGTTAAGAATCCCAAGGAAAATGGAGGTTTGGGCATCAAATACCCTTCCCTTTCCAACTTGGGAATGGGAGAAAAAATTCTCTGGAACCTTGTTTCGGGAAGGAACGATTGGTGGAAGCAAGTCCTTAAAAAAAAATATCTAGTTGGGGACATGCTCAGATGTTTAGATCAGCACCACTCCCTGAACAGTGGATCGCCAATAGGGAATCTTCTTTCTGCCTCCATCCCTCTCATACAAAGCCAGCTCACCTAGACTCCTAGAAATGGTCGTAAGATTCTCATAGGGGCAGATAGTGTCATGGGTAAGCAACCTCTCTGGAAGCGTATGCATCTACGACCACTCATCAATTGGCATGACATGCAAGGAAAGAAGCATATCTCGGATATTTTCTCCTGGAATGCAGACACAAGAGATTGGATAGGATGGAATTTGAAAAATATTCTAAGGAATCTCCAAGACGCAACACATCAAATACAAACTCTACTAAAAGGTTGTGCCCCCATACATATCACCTTAAAAGATCAGAGAGGATGGGGAAATGGCAATTACTTTGTTAAGCAAGGTTATTCGCAACTCCTCTCCCAAACGAATCTCCCCCCAAAAAATAAACTGTGGAATTCTCTTTCGACCAATGATAGTCCACCCACAGTTAATTCCTTTTGTTGGATATTGGCCCATGGTAAATTTATAAAGGGAGAAAATCTTCTTAAAAGAAACATCCATGGGCCCTTCATATGTGAGCTCTATGGCAAGGCATTGGAAACCTCTCAACACATCTTTCTACTTTTCCCTTTCACTATCATGGCATGGAAAACAACTCTTCAAAGCCTCCACTCAAGAATCAGATGCTCGGTCCAACCCAGAGATCTATTTTCAGATTGGTCCTCCCTTTATCAAGGCACCTTCAAGAATAACCCACTCTTCAAAGCCTTGTATAAATCCTTACCCAAGTACATTTGCTGGAAAATTTGGCTCACCAGAAATCAAATCATCTTCCCCAATATTCGCTCTCCCCCAGATCTTGTAGCTAAAAAAGTTGTAGGCCTCCTAGCTGAATTTTTTCTTTCCAAGCCCCAAACCTTCTCTTTCAACCCCACCTCCACCATAGAATCTGACTGGGTCTTCTCTCTTTTCTCGTCCCCCTCTCCCACAATCCATTCCCCTTCTCCCTCTAGATCCTCCTGGCATCTTCATGAAGACATTGAGTACCTTTGCTGGCGCAATAAGAAACAGACCCACATTCTCTATTTTGATGGAGCCTCAAAAGGAAACCCCGGGGTGGCAGGAGCGGGAGGGGTGATCATACGCCCACGAGGAAATCAAGTGCTCTATTTTCATTGGAACCTGGGCATCGCTACAAATAATCAAGATGAAGCCTATGCTCTGTATCAAGGACTTCATCTCGCCAAAAGTAGGAACATACACTCCCTTTCAGTGATTGGGGACTCCAAGATAATCATAGGACATGTACGCAAAGGGTCCCACCCCCCAAATCTCCACTTAAAATCCATTCTTCAAAGAATTTTGACAACTCTCAAGATCTTCCACAATATCTCCCTTTTCCATGTCCTCCGACGAAATAATCATCTGGTCGATGCTCATGCAAACCTAGAAACTAATCTGGAGCAAGGCTCGTTAGTGGTTAACAGACTTACTCTCTACACACCCATCCCATGGCTTTAGACTTCTGGCAGTCAGCTCCTCTGCCCACTCAGCACATTGTCTGGGCCACGGTGGTGAAATGGGCCATGGTCTGGGTCGTTTTTCCTTATGGTTTCAAATTCCTTCCTTTGACACCTAACCACCCTCCCCCTCACCTCAGCACATGGCTTTGCAGCCCCCTCCACCTGCCCCACCTTACCTCTCGACACCTTGGCACCCTCTCCCTCACTTGAGTGTGTGTCCTGTGGCACCTTATCTATCTCTCCCTCGACTTGGGAAGTATTTTCGACGTACCTTAGATAGCTCCAGTGCGTGGAAGAAAAAACTGGAGCGAGGCGAACCTATTGAACATGACATCCAGAGCGTATTGTGCATTAAGTTCAGGCGAGGTGAAGGATCCCAGAATCCGAAGCGATCATGGTTGCAATTCATGGCTAATCCTGGGAAATTGGTTAAGTTCCCTGAATCAATAAAGGATGAGGGTGCATATTATAACAGGAGCGGCTCATCTTGCTAGAAATCTCATCCCTGCGAAGAACAGAGTTGCGTCCACTCCTCATAAGTGCACTGATACTTGGGTATTACAGCCGGATAGAGAAAGGAATTTAGGCAAGATGAACAGGCAACCACCAAGAAAGGTTTCAATGGAAGAGCATGACGAGCTGGTAAGCATAGTCCAGACTCTTCAATTGCAGCTCAGGGCTCTTTCTACACAAGTTTTATCCATCACAAAGATTGCCATCCAGCACAGAAGTGAACAGCAAAGAAACAAGGATGAGTGTGAAGCTCTAAGACAACAGATAAAGGCACTCCAATTCGTGGTTGGACCGGTGTCGCCCACACCCTCCCCGAACACTTTCATCTTAGATGAGGCCTCCTCGCCAGGACCACTCCCGCGACTGGACCTCAACCTGCGGCCTCCAACAAAGGCAGACTTCCCTGCACCGAACCATACCAAAATTTACGTGTATGCAGTGTTTTTTCATGCTATTAATAAGATATTTTTGCATGGTTTTCACCATAGCAACTCAAATAGGCTTTATCCTTTTAGTAAACACTATCCGTGCTCTTCATTTCCTTCTTAGAGAGTTCAAGGGAGGAAATTTTGAATTTTTCAACTTCTGTAACACAGACTAGTACTCTTCATGTGTTTCTTCGCGGTTTTTTAATATATTTTTACCCAGACTCTGTTAAAAATATATATATATATATATATATATATATATTGGTAAGGCCCAAGAAGATCCAAAGCTCAGTGAGTGTGGTTGGGGCTAGCCAGTCACAGATGACTTGGATCTTGGCTAGATCCACATGTACTCCATGCTAATCAATGATGTATCCCAGGTAATGGACCCTATCCATGATGAAGGATCATTTTTCCAAGTTAGCATATAGCTTGTGTTGTCGCGGGGTCTGCAGAACCTGTTGAATATGTTGCAAGTGTTTTTCCCAAGACTTGTTGCAAATGAGAATGTCATCCAGATACATCACTACAAAAGTATTTGTGAATGGTCGCAGGATATCTTCCATCATCCTCGTGAAACTGGCTGGAGCATTTGTCAAACAAAAGGGCATGACCAACCATTCAAAAAGGTCTTCCTTTGACTTGAAGGTGGTCTTCCATACATCTGTTTGTTCTATCGGGACCTGGTGGTAGCTAGAATTCAGATCAATCTTACTAAAGTATTTTTCCCCCGAGAATTGATCAAGGAGGTCATCGATTCAGGGAATTGGCTACCGATTTCTGACTGTGATTTTATTCAGGGCCCGATAATCAATGCAGAGTCGCCAGGTTCCATATTTCTTCTGTACCATCACGATTGGGCTCCCGTAAGGTGATGAGCTGGGATGGATGTGTCCCTTGTGGAGCAGTTCTTAGATATTTCACTTGATCTCCTCATTCTCTAACATAGAGCGGCGATAGACTAGCCCATTGGGAACCGGTGCGTCATGGGTCAGATCGATGGGTTGCTTGACCTGACAGTGCAAAGGTATCCCAGTAGGTGAGGAGAAGATATCTGAGTATTCTTCGATGACCTTATCTACTTGCTTCTGTTGTGTGGAGTGTTTGGTCGCAGAGTCCCTGGATGTGGCTGTGATCTTTCGCTCATTCCGAGAGCGAATCACGAAGAATAAAAACTTCCTCATCTGAGAGATGACCTTTCTTCATTGTTTGGCAGAGATCAAGGAAATAGCACTAGGTGGGACTGCCTTGGGTATCCTGTACAATTTCTTGTTCAAAGTAATAATAACACTACGAGGCCTAGACTCATATATAGCATGATGTTTCCATAAATAAGGTTGGCGCAAAAGAACATCAAAAAATTCGAGAGGAGAAACATCACACAATCCCTCGTCTTTGAAGGGATTGATTTCATACGACAGTCGGCACTGTTGGTTGACGCGGAGATCGCTTCCTTGGCGAAGCCATCCAATGGTGTAGGGTTGTGGGTGAGGCATTTTCGACAAGGAAAACTGCTTGACAACCTCTGCTTAGATGAGGTTCTTTTGGTTACCGCTATCAACGATGAAGTGCAACGAGGTGCCTTTTACCCACAACTGTGAATGGAAGAGGCGCTCTCCTTATTCTAGCTCATCTGGTTCATCAGGCTGGAGCTTGGTGGTAGCAACAGTGGCACTGGGTTCCTCGTCCATGATCTGTCTTCCCCTTTCTGGTTCTGAATCAGAATCAGAACCCGCATCTAATTCAGAGGCTTTCACTTCGGCTACCAGTGAATGCTTTGAGAGGTAGTCAACAGTGTTATACCAAGGGCTCGTATGGAAGTCGCACCACTTCCCGGTATATTTCTTTGTCTTTCTCATGTCCCTCTTTGCATATTTTCTCTATCCTTTGTTATGTGGGTTAGGGCCGCCCTTTTCTGGCTTTTGTTGTCAGGGGTTCCCGAGCCCAAATTGTCGCGTCTTTTGTTTAAGCTTCTGCTCGATTTTGACAGCATATCTGTAGGCTGTGCCCAAGGACGAGATGTCCAAAAATTCCATTTTAGTCTGGATGTATCAATGCATAGAACCATGATAGTTGAGCACCAGATGTCGCTCTGAATCTTTGATACCCATCTTGGTGCGCAAGGTATGGAAGACATTTGTGAATTCTAGCACTGCCTCGTCTCTTTCTTACCGCAGTATGGTCAATTTGGTTGCAAGTTGTCATAACTTCCAAAAGGGTAGTATTATTCCTTAATAGAATCCATGAAGGATTCTCAAGTGATCATGACTGTAAATAACGAGGGTTAATCTATTTCCTTTTGCTCGCAGAAAGTTTCCCACCAATATTTGACATGGGGAACGGCTTTAAGGAGCGTAAAAGTAATATTTTCTTTATTCAAAAAGTTATGGACAGAAAAATAACCTTCTAGTAGATTCAACCACTTGTCTACACCATCTGCGTCTATCTGACCTTCAAATACAAGAATATCGAAGTTTATTTGTACCTTGAAGGGGGTGGTGCCTCCGCTCGAAGAAGATGTGTCACATGTTGGTAGACGTCGAAGGATTTGCACGAAACTATCCATCATCTTGTTCCTCTGTTGCGTGAGGGCTTCCTCAAGCAATATTTTGAAAGGATATCATGTCTCATCATCTTTATTTTCTCCTACCATGAGAGGTTTCTTGGGTGTTCTAGAGATTTGGTCCTCAAGAGAAACAAGCTCGAGACCCAATTCTTTGTACTCTGACCTCGTTGGGGACATGCATTAAGACGACAAGGAGCAGACCTCTCTGATACCACCGATCTAGATTTTATGAGCAGAATAAATGACTAAAAATTATTAACAGATGCTTAACACAAAATAACAGAGATACAGTAAAATGGGTTCTCTATTCAACAAGGAAATAAGCTGAAACTGTAAAATGCAGTGGAAAAAAGCTTGTTGGAATGGTGGCGACTTATCTCTGAGAAGAGATGTGACGACTGTGCTCATTCACCAAAATATGATTACAATGAGGCTATGAAGGCCTTTTTTACAATAAACAAGAGTGTTAAAAACCCTAGACATCCAAAAACCTAACCCTGGGAGATAAAGCACCAAAAGTCATGTGGGCCCCGTTTGGGTAACTCAGTACATCAACTTCTCAGGGTCGTAACTTTTGCATACGATATCCGTTTTAGGCATACGATAGCCCATTGGAAATATCTATCCAAGGACTAAAATTGTTAATGAAATTTTCAAGAAGAAAATTTTCGACTGCTACATACCCAAAAAAACATCGTTTAGAGCCTCAAAATGGCTCTGGAAGTTCAGGACCCGAAAAACAGCTAAAAAAGTAAATTACCAAAATTGTCAGAAAGTTGTTTTGGGCCAGCTGGAAAAGGTGGGTGGTCACCGATATCCACCTCAATCACTCCAGGTTGGACCTTCCTTGAGGTACTCCTCCTAGTGTGGCCACTTATGGGACCACGTTTTCGTATCTCAGGTGGACTTTGACTTCTCTTCGTATGTTGTCGATCCACATGATTGGTTGCAGGTCTATGTTGCAGTTGCCTCTGTATATCAGATAATCTCTACAGCAAGACTGCATTGATTTATGTTTGTTTCTCTTGCTCCTTTATCAATCTCTCGTTGTCAGCCTTGCAACTCTGTAATTCAGCCATAAGGCTCCTTACAGTTTCAGCTAGATCCAAAGGGGTCTCCACCGCCCTCCTCTCGTCAGACTCTTTGTCTCTATTGTGGGAGCCATCCTCCACTTAATGGTGTGTATCCATCCTTTATGCTTGTGGTTTCCCGTGATTCACTGACTGTTGAAGTGCTGATAAAACACTTACTATTAGCTAACATTATAGTAGTTCATGAGCAACACATAGTTCATTTTCGTAAATACACACAAACGGTAGAAAGTTTTCATTATTTTCTTAACGGTAGAAAGTTTTCATTATTTTCTTTAGTAATAGTCTAACCAGATTCTTTAGGAAATAGGTAAGGTAAGGGCGTCACCCTTAAGATTTACTTTAAACATGATTTTTAAGTGACTCGTCCATGAGCCCAAGCGAGCCAAATGTTGTAACCATGCTCTAATACCAATTTGTAACACACCCATGGTGGGGCGTAATAATTTTGTTCTTCTTAAGAAAATCAAAACCCTCATGCGGGGTCTCTATTCCATTCTACTCTTCCAGATCTTTCCATCCATGATCTCCATGCTCCAAACCGAGCCCAGAACTGGGAGAAATCCTCTCCCAAGTTCTTTGGGTTCTTCCATCCCTCTATAATTGCATATGACCATGGGCTATCACGAGACGCCAAGACAACATGTGCCAATACAACCACCACGCGAATCCTCTAGAGTGGCAAATCTCCGAAGTTCACAATCTGACGTCATGTGTCCTCGGGGATTTGGACATCCCTGATTCACTTTGAGACTTCATGTTGGAGTTACTTCACACACACCTAGGATTTATTTTTCCTAAGCTTATTCCTTTTTTATTATTCATAATTAGTCATTATCCAGTATCCTATATTTTAGGGGAGAATATTCCACCTGGAGAATATTCTCTTTCAATCGACACTTCAATTTGACTAGTTGAGTTGAGTTTAGATGTTGCATTGGGATCATCACCATGCAACATTGGGATCATCACCATGATAATTCAACCTTGCCTTGGTATCATCACTAGAGTGGCGAATTAGCCTTGATTCCATGAGTTAACTCCTCACTACTCTATGTTCAGTCAGTTAACTGAAGACTAGTTGACTAGTTAACTCAACTAGGTGGCAATTCACTCCCGTAACTTTCTGAGAGACTAGAATAGGTGGAACTTCACTCCCATAACTGTTGGTGTGTGCGCTTTCCGGTGCACTTCACCCTCCGCAGCACTTTGTTCACCTCCACGTATCTAGTTACTATTAAATTTTGTTCCTTTCTGTTCACATCCATCGACTGCACGCCTGCACATATGATATTCATCACATGAGATCAGTTGCTCCAAAATATGATTCAATCACCATGTTGATCAAATAAGTTTTATTTTTCCGAGAAAATTGTTGTTTTTCAAACACCATTTGAACTCATATGTAACAATATTAATATTTATTAAAAGAAAATTTTTGTTCCGATCATTTTCTTACCACCACTATGGCGCATTGTTTCACCTTAAGACAAACTCATTGATATATACAGAGTATATCATGTGTAAATTATTCATTATTCACAACGGTTAATAAGAATTATTCCATTATTTCTCTCCTTTTTCTTCCTTCTCCATTTCTCTCTGCAAATGTGTGTATTATTGTTTATCTAGATCTATTATGTGCAGTTTCAACACATTTGTATGGTATCAAAGCCGATGGACTGCTAAGCAAAAGCTACACCAAAAAATTTTGCAGGTACAAAAGATTGAAGACAGCGAAAAGATGGAATTCCAAAAAGAATTAATTCTTACACCTTACAACTATTTTGCATGGAAAGAGAAAATAACCCTAGATCTCCGATCCAGAGGATTGTATATGTTAACCATGAATACAGATACAGAGACGACATCACCCATAGAAAAATACAAGTACTTAAATCGCATGGATGAGGCACTCGGAACAATTTGCAATATTATTTCTCTTGATCTCCTTTTTCACATATCTTCCTGTAAGACTCCCAATGAAGCCTGGAAAATCTTGGAAGGGATCTTTGGAAAATAGGATGAGATGAGGGGACACATGCTGGAGGTGGAGCTTCTCACATTGGATTCAAAAAGATTCGACAATATCCAAGATTTCTTTACAAAATTCAAGGATTTACTATCGCAACTCAAAGCTTGCGAGGTTGATAAATCGGCGGAGAAGAAACAAATGGGTCTCACCATTCTCTCCAAGCTTGGACCTAAATTATCTGTATTTGTATACACATTCCATACTGTCAGATTCGCCTCTGGATCCACCTGGAAGATGCCTTCTCTTGAGGACTTTATCGAATCCCTGACTCAAGAGCAAACCAAGCTCATCAACATGGGCACAATCAAAGGCCCAAGGGCGCATGCACTCACTGTGCATGATGGCAGCCACAAATATCAGAAATCTAAAGATAAAGATAAGTGGAAAGCTCATGCACAACCGAAGAAGGAAGGGTACACAAAACCCTTCATCGATGCCTCTGGATCCAAAGGGGAAAAGGGAAGAAAAGGAGAGAAATGCACATATTGTCACAAAGGATTCCATTCGGAATCCGCATGCATGAAAAAAAAAATAGATCTAATGTCTCAGATACTTCATAAAAACAACCTTGGAGATCGCATCCCCGAGGGTGCTAAGAAGAAGAAGCCAGAAGATCTGAATTCCAAGAAAGGAAATTCTATCCATGCCTTGATTGCAATCAACTCCTCTCCCGATGCTTGGATCGTTGATTCAGGAGCATCACATCACATGGTTGCATCAGAAGCAGTCTATTCTTCTTTGGATGCATGCAAAGGTCCTCCTATTCTGATGGGGGACAACTCTTCTGTCGAAGTCACTGGCAAAGGAAGGATTGAACTCACCAACGGAAGCTTCGAGAATGTGATACATCTTCCTAAGCTTTCTGTCAACCTTCTCTCTATGTATCAGATGAAAAATTCTGGCACCGGAAAGAAATTCGTATTCACACCAAATGTCGTGGACATCTACGACATGCAAACCAACTCCAAGGTTGCTACTAGTGAGGTAAATCATCAGTCTAGATTTTATACATTTTATGAATTCATTGACCCTGATTTTTCTTTACTGCTTACTAATGCTGATGAAAGTAGTAGGATATGGCATAAAATATTTGGACATTTGAATTTCAGATACATTCAATAGCTTAGCAAGCAATTATTAGTTGATGGTCTACCAGACATCCATTTCTCCAAGGGAGTATGTGAGGGATGTGTTCTCGGAAAACACCCTCAAGAGAAATTCAACAAGGGAAAGTCTCAACGAGCTTCCACACCTTTAGATTTCATCCAGAGTGACCTCATGGGTCCTTTTCCGCATCCATCTATCAGCAAAGCGAGATTTGTTCTCCTCAAAGATTTCAAAGCTTTGGTTGAGACACAGTCAGGAAAGAAGATCAAAGTCCTCCAAACTGATAACGGGGGAGAGTATGCAAATCATGAGATCCATAATCTTTTCCATCAGGTAGGGATTCAGTTGCAGCACATAGTTCCCTATAGTCCGCAGCAAAATGGAGTTACTGAGCGGAAAAACCGATCTCTAAAGGAGATGGCATCTTGTATGTTGCATGAAAAGTCACTACCACAGAGACTATGGGCCGAAGCACTTAACTGTGCAACATACATCCAAAATAGATCTCCTCATAGATCTTTCAAGGATAAGACCCCCTACGGGGCTTGGAGCGGCCTCAAACCGGAAGTGACCCACTTTCGCATTTTTGGTTCACGTTCATGGGCTCGGATTCCCTCTGAAAAGAGGAAGCCACTTGATCCACAGAGCACTAAGTGCATTTTTGTTGGATACCCCGATGGTGTGAAGGGATATCGACTTATTGATATTTTCTCGGACCGGCTCATCATTGAGCGTAGTGTCCAATTCGAGGAAAGTGTCTCGCATGTACCTAACCAGTCGCATGCAGACACCTTCACTCTTCCACCTATTCGAGATGATGAGCATGCACATGCCGAATCTTCTTCAGATGAGAGTTTTGATTCAAAGGAGTCAGATGATTCAAATTCAGATTCAGAGTTAGTACATACATATGCAGATTCAGAGCATCCAGATGCAGTTGCAGAGCTAGAGAAGAGGCCCAAGTGGGCACAGACTACTCTTCAGGATGCATGGGATCTCGTTGGTGATCCAGCTGATACAAGGAGGACTCAATCTGATTTCGAGGAGCTTCTTGTTTCACTCATTGCCACTGAGCCATTTCCCTCCAGGCATCTTTTCTTGGTTCAGTCTTCAGATCCACAGTCTTATGGCGATGCTGTTGGAAATCTATTTTGAGAATTCGCCATACAGGAGGAGTACAACTCCCTCCTCAAGAGCCAAACTTGGGATCTAGTTCCCCATCCTTCTGGGAGGAAACTTGTCAGATGCAAATGGGTCTACAGGACCAAGAGTGTAGCGGATGTACAGATCAGCAGATACAAAGCCAGACTTGTCGTCAAAGGCTTTCAGCAGGTTCATGGTATTGACTATGATAAGACCTTCGCTCCAGTAGCGAAGATGGATTCCATATGATTGGATCTTGCCATTGCAATAGCCAAGGGATGGGAAGTCCATTAGATGGACGTGAAGAATGCATTTCTTCATGGTGATCTCTCTGAGGAGATATACATGGAGCATCCCCAGGAATTTATGCAGGACTCTTCTTTGGTATTTCGACTGAAGAAGTCACTTTATGGCCTCAAGCAGGCTCTGAGGGCATGGTATACCAAGATGGACTCCTACCTATTTTCACAGAACTTTGTACGTTGTAAATCAGACCCGAATATATACATGCCCAGGACGGCTGATTCACTTCTACTTTTAGTTTTGTATGTCGATGATTTGTTGATCACCGGGTGCTCGACTTCAGCGATTGTTGTAGTCAAGAGGATTCTACATGATAGATTTTTTATGATGGACATGGGTCTGCTACACTTCTTCCTTGGACTCGAGATCAGTCAGGATGCATCAAGCATCAAACTGTCTCAGGCCAAGTACACACGAGATATCCTTGAGAGATTTCACATGACATACTACAAGTCTACTCCGACTCCTTTCCTATCAGGAGTCAAACTTGAGGATGGAGGGGAGACTCCACTGGTTGACAACACACTATACAAACAGCTAGTGGGGAGCTTGTTGTATCTCACACACTCCAAACTAGACCTCTCCTATGCAGTTGGCACAGTTTCTAGGTTCATGCAGGAGCCTCATGAGCTACATTGGAAAGTTGCAAAGCATATCCTTCGATACGTACAGGGCACCATCACCTTTGGGATTCATTATGTAGTAGATTCTACATTAGATTTCATCAGGTTTACTAATTCTAACTGGGCTGACGATATCATTGATCACAAGTCCACATATGGTTACTCACTCAGTCTTGGTTCTGGGCCTATCTGTTGGTCGAGAAAGAAGCAAGCCTCCATTGCTATATCTTCAGTCGAGGCAGAGTACAGAGGGGTAGTTAACATAACCATTCAGTCTATGTGGCTACAACATTTTCTCACTGATTTGGGCATTCAATTTCATCGGTTGATCATCATCTGGTGTGACAACCAAAGCACTCTGAAGTTCTGCAGAGATCCAGTTCATAGGTAGCAGATGAAGCACATCGAGATCCACATGCACTACATCCGAGACTTAGTACACGAGGGGATCATTGACTTACAGTTTTGTCCTTCAGCAGAATAGACGGTGGACATTTTCACCAAGACCTTCACTGAGCAGAAATTCCATTCTTTGCGAGGTCGTCTTGGAGTGAATGACACAGTTTCCTAGCAATTGTAGTTCTTCTTTTTACATACATTGTACCTTGAGGGGGGGTTTCCCATGAGGTTTTCCCTCTTTCCTCACTTTATTTTCAGTGTATCTTCTATACTTGAGTACCTAACATGGCCTCGTTGCCGGGACCCAATCTTTATTTTCACCATAGTGATATTCAAGGGGGGTGTTGGAGTTACTTCACACACACCTAGGATTTCTTTTTACTAAGGTTATTCCTTGTTTATTATTCATAATTAGTCATTATCCAGTCTCCTATATTTTAGGGGAGAATATTCCACCTGGAGAATATTCTTTTTCAGTTGACACTTCAATTTGACTAGTTGAGTTGAGTTTAGATGTTTCATTGGGATCATCACCATGCAACATTGGGATAATCACCATGATAATTCGACCTTGACTTGGTATCATCACCAGAGTGGCGCATTAGCCTTGATTATCTGAGTTAACTCCTCACTACTCTATGTTCAGTCAGTTAACTGAAGACTAGTTGACTAGTTAACTCAACTAGGTGGCAGTTCACTCCTGTAACTTCCTGAGAGACTAGAATAGGTGGAAGTTCACTCCTGTAATTGTTGGTGTGTGTCCAGATCACTCTAGACCACCACTATGGCACATTCGTTCACCTCAAGTCAAACTCATTGAGATATACAGAGTATATCATGTGTAAATTATTCATTATTCACAACGGTTAATAAGAATTATTCCATTCTTTCTCTACTTCTTCTTCTTTCTCCAATTCTCTCTGCAAATGTGTGTATTTTTGTTTAGCTAGATCTATTATGTGCAGTTTCAACACATTTACACTTCAACGTTCAGGAGTTTCAAACGCTCCAAAGTCTTTTCTCCTCGAAGTACTATGTACCTGAAGTTATAGATCGAGTGCCACGCGTCCTTAATGATCGACGACTGTGATCCACTTCGAGACTTCGGCATTCGGGAGTTTCGAACACTCCAGATTACTCCGTACCCAAAGTTACAGAATGATCTCCATGCGTCCCTTCGTGATCGACGGCTGTGATCTACTTCGGGACTTCGGTGTTCGGGAGTGTCAAACATTCCAACACCATTTTCCTTCGAAATATTCCATGCCCGGAGTTACAGATCAAGCGCCATGCGTCCCTTCACAGTCGATGGATATGATCCACTTTGAGACTTCAACGTTCGGGAGTTTCAAACATTTCAATGCCTTTTTCCTTCGAAGTACTATGTACCCGGAGTTAAAAATCGAGCGCCACGCGTCCCTTCGCGATCGACAGCTATGATCCATTTCGGGACTTCAACGTTTGGGAGTTTCAAACATTCCAGCATCATTTTCCTCTAAAGTACTCTGTACCCAGAGTTATAGATCGAGTGCCACGCGTCCCTTCACGATCGCCAGTTCTGATCCACTTCGAGACTTTGTCATTCAGGAATTTCAACATTCCAATGCCATTTTCCTCTGGAGTACTCTGTACCTGGAGTTACAGATTGAGCGCCACACGTCCCTTTGTGATTGATCGTTGTGATCCACTTCAAGACTTCTGGGTTCGGGAGTTTCAAACATTCCAGCGTCATTTTCCTCCGAAGTACTCTGTACCCAGAGTTATAGATCGAACTCCACGCGTCCCTTCACGATCAACGGCTGTGATCCACTTCGGGACTTCGACATTCGGGAGTTTCACTCCTCGTGTTCCTCTAGAGTGTTCTTTTCTGGATTCAACAATCTAATGCCATGTGCCTTCCTATGTTAATGGCTAGAATCTACTCTGGCACTTTGAAAATTCACTCCTCACGTTCCTCCGGAGTCCTGAAGTCCTAGACTTCTAGAATCCCAGTCATTTCACCAACCACGTGGGAGAGGTATGCATGTGCCAGGCGCTGACACGTAGCTAGGTCAAGGGTGACATGTAGCTGGGTCAAGGGTGACACGTAGTTGGTTCACTCTGATCTGATTGTATTTCAACCTCCCTCATGTTTTCATGATCATGATCTGGCCAATACCGATTTGTACATCAATCAACGGTTCACAATGTTTGCGGAGCCCCAACGTGCTCTCTCTTTATCGGAGATCTCAATCTCTGCAATCTGAAAAGTACTTGCCCAACTCAGTATTATCGTGGTCGTTGATCCTCCACCCCAATGAGATCAATGGTGTTGGTGAATTGAGGTCTGTGAACTAGCATGTCCGCTAATTTCACCTTCGTGCTCCGCAATGATTACCGACCATCGATCTTCGTTCACAAATCGACGATTCACAATGATTGCGGGGCCCAATCTCCGCAATATGGGAAGTGATTTCCTGACTCTGTCTAATCATGGTCATTGATCTTCCATCCCTAACAATATCAACGATGTTAGTTGATTGCGAGACGTGAACTAGCATGTCCGCTAATTACACCTTCGTGCTCCGCAACGATTCCCCACCATTGATCTCCATTCACAGATCGACGATTCACGGCGATTGCGGGGCCCAATCTCTACTATCTGGGAAGTGCTCGCCTGACTCTGTCTAATCATGGTCGTTGATATTCCATCCCCAATGAGATCAACGACGTTGCTTGATTGTGAGTCGTGAACTAGCTGTTAGAATATAGAAGATGGTGTGCTCGTTTTACCATTGACGATACCCTCGTCACCCAACCATAGGCTGAAGCCACCCTCCGAGCACCTTAACCTTGACTGAGAATTCCTCTGAAAGCAAACCCTAGGCTAGATAGCCAAACAAAGGGTAGTGCACATTTCCCTAAGGATAGCACATCACAAAAAGCTGATCAGATAGTCCAAACCCTAGCCAAGAGATATTCAAGCCAATACTGAAAACTTGTTGTTGTTGCACCTGCACCTGCAGCTCTCCTCCACACGTGCGCACCAAACTGGGAACTTCAATTTTGAGATGCTATCAAATGAGAACTGGCACCCTGTATTTATATTGGTTCTACTAGATTTATTGGGGCAGACTTCTCCTTCTAGATATGTGTTTGTTCAGTATATTATTATTATTTATGGCCGACTTCTTCTCTTGGAGGCTAATAACCTAATATAAATTATCTTCTTGAGCCGACAAGACTTCTAGGGTTATTATCCAACTCATTAGGGTTTTTCTCTTGCTTTCCAGAGTCTTCTATTCTCGTTAGGTTCACACGTGGAGGTAAATACCTCCTGCAGCTACAATAATATTAACACTAGCATGTCCACTAATTTCACCTTTGCGCTCCGCAATGATTCCCAACCATCGATCTAATCGAGCGGTTGGTGTTTGATTCGTTAACTCTAGTGGGTCTTTGAGTCGATCTGACGACTAAGATAGGTTTTCCTCCTGATGAATGGTTCGCATTCATCTCCTATGTTAGGTTCTTGATTCATCTATGGCTCTTTTTACTCAAGGAGTTCGGGTATCTTTGACTATCGTGAAGTTTGAAATTTTAGGCATCGAACTCCCGAAACTCTGAAACCATTATGAACTACCTCCTTTTGGGCTTAGCGCAAGGTTCCTAGACCCAGGCCACATGGACCTTCAG
>ML800508.1:79074-90737 GCA_009831015.1 Picea engelmannii
TTAGCAAGGATGAGGTCAATCCTTGTCTTCCATGCTCTGAAGTTAGAGGCTCCATCTAGCTTGTTCTCAGACTTCATAGAGTTCATCATGGCTTGCTTGACTTGGTCAAACCCTAGATTTGACCATAAATTCAAACTTCACGTATTGGCCTTCTGAGTGTACCAGGAGATGCGTTGGGCTAGGGTGCACTGATCTATCTGGAGATTAGGTCAATCTCGTCACTTAAGGTGCCTCGACAAGAGGTTTAGGGTTTCTGCAACTGCTTCTGCTGGGAACCCTAGTTGCATTTCTTTTGGAAGTTGCTCCTGCTAGTAACCCTAGTGGCAGTTCCTCAACGAGCTCAATATCTAGTGGCTATGTTTCCTTCCAGCGTTTTAGGCTGACTGAAGGGGTGTGGGCCCATAACCTGTTAGAATATAGAAGATGGTGTGCTCGTTTTACCATTGATGATACCCTCGTCACCCAACCACAGGCCGAAGCCTCCCTCCGAGCACCTTAACCTTGACTAAGAATTCCTCCGGAAGCAAACCCTAGGCTAGATAGCCAAACAAAGAGTAGTGCATCAATCCCCAAGGATAGCGCATCACAAAAGACTGATCAGATGTTCCAAACCCTAGCCCAGAGATATCCAAGCCAATACTGAAACTAGTTGTTGCTGCAGCTACAGCTGCAACCCTCCTCCAAACCTGCACACCAGACTGCAACTGCAGTGCACACCAACTGGGAAACTGCAATTCTGAGATGCTGTCAAATGAGAACTGGCACCCTGTATTTATAGTAATTCTGCCAGTTTGCTGGGGCCGACTTCTCCTTCTGGGTATGTGTCTATTCAGTATATTATTATTAATTATGGCCGACTTCTTCTCTTGGAGGCTAATAGCCTAATATAAATTATCTTCTTGAGCCGACAAGGCTTCTATGGTTATTTTCCAATTCATTAGGGTTTCTCTTGCTTCCCGGAGTCTTCTATTCTCGTCAGATTCACACATGGGGGTAAATACCTCCTGCAGCTACCATAATATTAACAGCAAGGTCCTATGAGGATATTCTAGCCCGGATACAATCCTTGGCACCCGAGGAAAGAGCCGATGTCCTGAAGTTCCAAGAACATCGACGTAGTTGTCTTCCTGCAGTGTTGCGAGGTGAGGGCCTGAATGCGTTGGAGGTGAAACAGAAGGATGTCGAAGGTTCTAAGCACGCGACTCCCGACCAAGGAAAACACCAAGACGAGGGGGAGAAAATGAAGAGTCTGAAAGCAGAGAAAAAGACTCCAGACCCGCCGAAAGAGCAGAGTCCGGAAGCGGAAATAAAGACTCTCGACCCGCCAAAGAAACAGAGTTCGGTCGCTACTCCGGGAAAATCTGCGAAGCAGATCGGGGAACCCATCACATCTGTTACCCCCTTGCAGTGGACGCAGGGAAATATCGATGCGGGATGGATATTCAATGAGGAATTGAGGCCCATAAGGGTGGAAGAACTCCCTCCCAATGAGTTTTTCTTCGATAAGAAGAGAAAGGCAGTAGTAAAAAGGGAATTCTACCAGGAAGGAGAGTCAACTTCCAAGAGGTATAAAGTTATAACTGAGGTAAAGGATAAAAAGAATGAGCAATTTTCCACTGAAATAGCAGGGACGCTAAAAGCATATGCCTCGATGAATCAATTTTCAGTCGGGCTCTTAAAAAATCAACTTAAAAGAAAAAATCGCCTCATTAAGACGCTTGAAGCCAAACTGGCCACAGCAACAAAGACTGCTAAAGACCAGGCGAGCGTAGGAATATAGCAGGCCAGGTTGGCCGATAAAAATGAGATAGAGATGCTCAAAGCTAAGCTCGAGCAAGCACAGCTGGTGGTCCAGGATGGTCGGATGCAAGTGAGTCAGCAGAGGGATCTGATCGAACAGCTGCATGCTAGGGTGGAGATCGTCGAGAACAGAATGATAAATATCGGGATGTTCAAATCCCAAGCGATCGAGATTCGGAGTAGAGTCTCTGAGGCACATCGAAATTCGCTCGCCAAGGTAGAAGCGATCCAAGACCACTGCTTGCTAGTAAATCAGGTTTCCGAGAACTTATCTGTCAGAGAAAGGGATGTCGGAGCAGCTCGGGTCGCCTTCCAGGAGGCTGTGATAGCCACGAACAACAGGGTTGTAGCAGGTACTCGCAGGTTCACCATTTCAGAGAAAATCAGAGGGAACATTCTATTAAAGGAATGGGAACATAACATCGCTGAAGGCAAGCAGCAAGCCAAAAAGATAACCAATTCCCTAGAGGAGGCCTTTAATTCTATAGACGGCGATCTGCTGGGCATCGACAGCAGAGGTAATGCTGAGACGTTGATGCAAATGAATGTAGAAAAGATCTCGCTTGATCTGAAGGAGAAAGAAGAAAGAGATTCGGCCGATATTTCTCAGATGACTATGGTAGACATAGTCCAAGTAGATAAATGCATGAGTAAACCCAGCGCGCAATTATGTGCCATCGACATCATAGATGGGCAGATGGAAGACAGGCTACAACAGTTATCCCGAGAATGTTACTTCTTTGAAGCCAGCTGTCAAGCAGAACCGTCTAGGCTAATATCTCAGTTGGTTGAAAGATGTGTCGCCTGTATCGAGCCCGTGCAAAGACAAACGTCTGGCACCAAGTGAAGACAGAGAAGAAGAAATAGAGCGATTACTCTCCTCCCTGTCATAACCGAAATTTTGTGACTATTGATATTCTATCTTATTTGTAAAATTGTATAAATATACCACAAAAAGAAATAAACAGGGCTGGACCTTTTTGTGTCGATTGTAACAGAGTTTTTTACATTTGAGAGTTAATATAAGCAAATCTGAAGATTCTCAATTCTGTCACGACTGTGTTACAAGTTTGTTTCCTTGTATCTCATATTTCGTTTCATTTCATATTCCTAATTGATGTGCTTCGTTATAATTTAGTACGACCACTACTATAGTGAATGAATTTTGGTTTTCTATAATTGTTTATTGTTTTTCCTCTGTACCAGCTATCAGCGGGTGTAAGACCAGTCTACACTTTCAGAATACTTCACATATTCTCTGCTACATCGGTTATTACCTTACAATTTTCCTCTTCTATTTATACGTGAGATTCTCCCCTGATAGGAGCCTTACACTATAGACAGCTAAATGTTTTTCTCCCACCTCACACCTTTTATTAAAATATAATACAGTTATGGGAAAGAGCCTTTGATTTGCATCCCTATTTTATTCCTAAAACCATAAATTCTCTTCTATACGACCAAATTGAGACAGCACTTAATCTCTCTCTGAAGTTTTTACCACTTTTATTGTTCCTCCATGATTGTCCCTATACCAACACAGCCTAATATCGAACCCGAACTATCGAACCAAATGCACATTGCCTTAAACCTTTTCTATACAATTTTTAAAACGGCTACTAACTGGGTCGAACTTGAACGTTCATGGGCAGCCATTGAACAAGATATAACTATCCAGGAACAGTTGGAAGCTAGACAACGCCAACGTAGAAATATTCCCTAGTTTCCTTTGCCGAAGGTTGACATTTCTCTCTTCTCCATCTTTTACCCACTTTCGAATGCCTTGACACTGTACTTCTAAGCCTTAAGTACAGACTCAGGAACAACAGAGGGCTTCAAAAGGGATCATCTTTAGTGACTCTTGGTAACCGTTGTTGTAGGAAAATTATACCAATGGTAGGTAGTCTTCCCACTTTTTAGGCTCATGCATCCTTAAAATGTATTCTAATATTTGGTTTACTCTTTCTGTCTATCCATCAAATTGGGGGTGATAGGTTGTGCTAAAAAACAATTTAGTCTCAAGACCAGCCATCAAGGATTTCCAAAAGATTGAAGTGAATTTTATGTCTCTGTCGGATACAATCTCTCTAGGCATGCCATGTAGTCTGAATATCTCCTTCATGAATATGTTGGCAATATTTATTGCCTTGAGAGTTGACTTGACAGGAACGAAGTGAGTAGATTTGCTCAATTTTTCCACCACCACCATGATGGCATCATTCTGCTTAGTCGATCTTGGCAATCTGGTGATGAAATCCATGGAAATGGTTTCCCATTTCCATTCTAGAATTGGTAGAGGTTGTAACAACCCTACTGGGTGTCGGTGTTATGCCTTAACTTGCTGGCATTCTAGGAACTTAGCTAGATAGTCAACTGTGTCCTTTTTCATTCCAGGCCAATGGAATTGTTTCCTAGTGGCCATGATCATTTTTCGATATCTTAGGTGACCATTATATGGTCTCTTGTGTATTTCATCCATTATGAACCTCTTCAAGTCGTCACAGCTTGGAATATACAATTTGTTTATGTAGGTCAGCAGGCCTTCATCGAGCATCTGATAGCCTTCATACTTTATCCCTATAGGCTCTTTCCTTAGGTATGAGGTCACGGTCTTGAAGAATGCATATGTTTCTTGTGCATTCCTGATTATTTCCCTGACATCCGTTTCACAGGTGCTTACTATTGCCAGGTGAATCGTTTTCACGCTTATGTTAAGGTCATCGGCCACCCTATTTTCCTTCCCTTTGACGTGTTTGATTTCGAAATTGAACTCGCTAAGGAGAGCCATCCACCTAGCTTGTCTAGCATTGATTTTTGGTTGATCAAACAAGTGCCTCAACCCATAGTGGTCTGTCATAAGTACAAATCTCCTACCCAGGAGCTAATGCCTCCACATTTTTAAAGCATGCACTATGGCAGCCAACTCTAGATCATGGGTCACATAATTGATTTCATGCTCATTCAATTTCTTCGATGTGCAGCAAATTACACGACCCTCTTGCATAAGGAATCCTTCGAGTCCTTCCTTGCAGGCATTTGTACACACAAGGAAGTCATTATTGGGGTCTACAATCTTCAACACAGGTGCATGGGTCAGAAGGTATTTCAGTTCCTGAAGTCTTTCTTCAAATTATGATGTCCAAGTGAATTTAACCCCCTTTTTCTGGAGGGAAGTAATTGGACAACCAATCTTGGAAAATCCTTTTATGAACCTTCTATAATATCCTTCTAAGCCCATAAAGGATCTTATATCAGATACATCCTTTGGGGTATGCCATTCCATAATAGATCTGATCTTGTTAAGGTCTACTTCCACCCCTTCTTCAAAAATGACATGGCCCAAGTAATGCACTTGCTTCTGGAAAATGTCACACTTGCTAAGATTAGTGTAGAATTGATGCTCTCTTAGTACCTAAAGTACAAGTATAATATGTTCTTCACACTCTTTTATGTTCTTGGAGTAGATTAAGATATCATCAATGAAAACCAATACAAATATGTCTAGGAATTTGTTGAGTACACTGTTCATCAAGCACATAAAAGTGTCGGGGGCATTGGTTAGTCCAAATGGCACCACCACAATTCATAGTGACCATACCTTGTCCTAAAGGTCATTTTGTGGATGTCTTCATCCTTGATTCAGACTTAATGGTATCCAGACCTCAAGTCAATCTTTGAGAAAATGGAATCACCCCCTAATTGGTCAAACAAGTCATCGATTCTTGGTAAGGGGTACTTGTTCTTTATGGTTGTCTTATTCAATTGTCTATAATCTATGCACAGTCGGAGGGTGCCATCTATTTTTTTCACAAACAAGGTCGGTGCTCCCCATAGAGACAAATTGGGCTGCATGTAGCCTTTGTCCATCATTTCCTTTAGTTGTAGCTTGAGCTCAAATAACTCGGGTGTACTCATCATATAGGGTGTCCTAGACACTGGCACTGCTCCTGGTGCAAGTTCTATCGATAATTCAATGTATCTTCTCGTAGGTAGACCTAGTACCTCTTCTC
Organism: Picea engelmannii; assembly: GCA_009831015.1. Lineage (NCBI taxonomy): Eukaryota > Viridiplantae > Streptophyta > Pinopsida > Pinales > Pinaceae > Picea > Picea engelmannii. The sequence goes on from ML800508.1 coordinate 84,885, forward strand.
AAAACATGTCTCTATACTCTCTTAATATGGGGTGGTCCTCTAGGTTCGGTTTGTCAACATCAACAGATTCCAACACATGTATTGTATATAGACGACATCCCATTCTGCAATACTTTTTCATTTGAAGGGTTGATGTTTGTCTCACCCAGACAGGTTTCTGAATCCCTTGGAGGGTCATCTTTCCTCCTTCTTCATTTACACATTCTAAAGTTTTATGGTAACAGTCCAACTTATTTTTATAAGAAGCTAACCAGTCCATACCAATCAACAGGTCATGATATCATAGGGGAAGTATGTTAAGGGTCGCTTGGATGGGAAATCCATTCATGAGGAATTGGCAAGCTGGTATGACCTCTGCTACTTTTCGTTTGGTTCCAGTGGCTAGTATTACCAACCATGGATTAATATGTCTAACTGACTGCAGTTTACACTTATCAACATTCTGAGCGGCCACATAAAAATTAGAACCGGGGTCAATTAAAATAGAAACTAGACGGTTGACGATCATACCTTCCATCTCCACCACTGAAGCTTGGTGGTCGGATTGGTTATTATCCAAGGCTACATAAATCCACGGCATGCTCCTAGCCACATCATTGACCATGATATATTCTTGGATGTTGTAGGTTCTCCTATTCTTATGTTGTCTTCATGGACAACTCCTTGGCAGATGTTCTTCTCTACAACCCCAACATTTCAAGGGTTTTATCTTTGGGTTATCAGTCTTTCTTGGGGTTGCTTCAAAAGGTTTACTTCCACTTTGGGAGGGGAAATTTTGTTGATTCACACTTCTAGTAGGAAGGATCATCCTAGAGTCCTTCCCATATTTCTTAAATCTTGAGGATTTAAACCCCTTCTTCTTGAATCCCAAAATACTCTTCTTCTTGAAGTGTTTCTTAAATTGTTTACATGAAAATTCCTTCTCATGGATTCCTTTCGCATTCCTAAGGTCTTCCCGCCAAATGGAAGCCTTTTCTTTCAGGTTGAAGATGGTTATTCGAGCCTTTGAGTTTTTAGAGTAGTCATGGTTTCTGAAGTACTTCTTTAAACGAAGCAACCAAGCTTCTTCTTCTTCCCCTTTATTAATCTCTCCATCGAAAGAGGGTGGTTTTGTTTTCTTGAACTCTTCAGGATCACGACCTTTGGAATGCTTTCATTTCTTTCCTTTCCTTTGAGGATATGAGCTAGCTTTGCTACTAGAGGACCCCTCAGAGTTGTCAGTTTCCTTTCCAAAGGACTCTCCCAATGAGTGCCCCCTTGTCTCCAGGTTGGACCTTCCTCGAGGTACTCATCCTACTGTGGCCACTTATGGGACCACGTTTTCGTATCTTAGGTGGACTTTGACTTCTCTTTACAACAAGACTGCATTCATTTTTGTTTGTTTCTCTTTCTCCTTTATCAATCTCTCGTTGTCATCCTTGCAACTCTGTAATTCGTCCATAAGGATCCTTACAGTTTCAACTAGATCTGGAGGGGTCTCCACTACCCTCCTCTCGTCAGACTCTTCATCTCTATTGTGGGAGCCATCCCCCACTTCATGGTGCATCACCATCCTTTTTTCTTGTGGTTTCCCATGATTCAATGACTGCCGAAGTGTTGACAAAACACTTACTATTAGCTAACATTCTAGTAGTTCATCAACAACACATAGTTCATTTTCTTAAATACACACAGTAGAAAATTTCCATTCTTTTCTTTAGTAATAGTCTAACCATATTCTTTAGGAAATAGGTAAGGTAGGGGCGTCACCCTTAAGATTTACTTTAAACACGATTTTTAAGTGACTCGTCCATGAGCCCAAGCAGACCAAGTGTTGTAACCATGCTCTGATACCAATTTGTAACACACCCATGGTGGGGCGTAAAAATTTTGTTCTTCTTAAGAAAATCAACACCCGCATTCGGGGTCTTTATTCCATTCTTCTCTTCCATAGCTTTCCAACCATGGTCTCCATGCTCCGAACTGAGCTCGGAGCTAGAAAAAATCCTCTCCCAAGTTCTTCGGGTTCTTCCATCCCTCTATACTTGCATATGACCACAGGCTATGACCAAACGCCAAGACAACCACCGCGCAAATCCTCCGGAGTGGAAAATCTCTGAAGTTCACAATCCGACTTCGCGTGTCCTCAGGGATTTTGACGGCCCTGATTCACTTCAGGACTTCGGCGTTTGGTAGTTTCGAACGCTCCAAATCCTTTTCTCCCCGAATTAATCTGTACCCAGAGTTATAGATCGAGTGACACGCATCCCTCGTGATCAACGACTGTGATCCACTTCGGGACTTCAACATTCGGGAGTTTCGAACACTCCAAAGCCTTTTCTCCTCTGAAGTACTTGGTACCCGGAGTTACAGATCGAGCACCACGCATCCCTTCATGATCAACGGCTGTGATCCACTTCGAGATTTTGGCGTTCGGGAGTTTCAAACATTCCAACACCATTTTCCTTCGAAGTATTTTGTACCTGGAGTTACAGATCAAGCGCCACACATCCCTTCGCGATCGATGACTGTGATCCACTTCGGGACTTCAGCAATCGGGAGTTTCAAACATTCCAACGTCTTTTTCCTCTAAATTACTCTATACCCAGAGTTACAGATCGAGTGCCACGCATCCCTTCGCGATCGATAGCTGTGATCCACTTCGGGACTTTGGCGTTCGAGATTTTTAAACATTTCAGTGCCATTTTCCTCCAAAGTACTTTGTAGCCAGAGTTACAAATCGAGCACCACACGTCCCTTCGCAATCAACAGTTGAGATCCACTTTGAGACTTCGGCGTTCGAGATTTTCAAACATTCCAATGCCATTTTTCTCTGAAGTACTCTGTACCCAGAGTTACAGATAGAGCACCACACGTCCCTTTGCGATCGATGGTTGTGATCCTCTTCGGGGCTTCAGCGTTCAGGAGTTTCAAACATTCCAATGTCATTTTCCTCTGAAGTGCTCCATACCCAGAGTTACAGATCGAGCACCACGCGTCCCTTTGCGATCGACGGCTCTTATCCACTTCAGGACTTCGACGTTCGGGAGTTTCACTCCTCGTGTTCCTCTGGAGTGTTCTTCTCTGAATTCAACTATCTACTGCCATGTGCCTTCCTCTATTAACGGCTAGGATCTACTCTAGTACTTAAGCACTTCGTAACTTCAATCCTTGTGTTCCTTCAGAGTCCCGAAGCCCCGCACTCTCGAAATCCTAGTCATTTCACCAACCACGTGAGTGAGGTATGCATGTTCTGAGGGCTAACAAGTAGCTAGGTAAGGGGCGACACGTTCCCTCATCGCTTCGGTCTGATCTTCTTTCAACCTCCCTTAGGTATTCACGGTCATGATCCGGCCAATACCGATTTGTTCACCGATCGAAGGTTCATGGTGATTTTGGGGCCCCAACATGCTCACTCTTTATCGGAGAGCTCAATTTTCGCAATCTGAAAATTACTCGCCCAACTCAGTCTAATCATGGTCGTTGATCCCCCACACCGACGAGATCAACGGAGTTGGTGAATTTCGAGCCGTGAACTAGCACATCTGCTAATTTCACCTTCAAGCTATGCAATGATTCCCCACCATCGATCTACGTTCACAGATCAACGGTTCACAGTGATTGCGGGGCCCAATCTCCATAATATGGGAAGTGCTCGCCCGACTCTGTCTAATCATGGTCATTGATCTTCCATACCCAACAATATCAATGACATTGGTTGATTGCGGGTCGTAAACTAGCATGTCCGCTACTTTCGCCTCCGTGCTCCGCAATGATTCCCCACCATCGATATCCATTCACAAATCAACGGTTCACAGCGATTGCGGGGCCCAATCTTCGCAATCTAGGAAGTGCTCACCCAACTGTGTCTAATCGTGGTCATTGATCTTCCATCCCCAACAAGATTAACGACGTTGGTTGATTGTGGGTTGTGAACTAGCATGTTCGCTAATTTCACCTTCGCACTCTGCAATGATTCCCAACCATCGATCTAATCGAGTGGCTAGTGTTTGATTTGTTAACTCATCTCCTATGTCAGGATCTTGATTCATCTATGGCTCTTGTTAGTCAGGGAGTTCGGGTAACTTTGACTATCGTGAAGTTTGACATTCCAGGCATCGAACTCCTGAAACTCCGAAACCATTATGAACTAGCTCCTTGTGGGCTTAGTTCCTAGACCCAAGTCACATCGACCTTCAAATGACTCTCAGACTATGAGCTCTACTCTTATATGGGTTTCAGATAAGGCCATGGGTGGAAGTTCAAGGTCTCTTAGGCTATTGGTTTGAAGGAAACGCCTTCCTAATTCGCAGAACCTTAAATTCTGAAACAGGGTGATATAAACTCACGAGGTTACCGAGACGGTAGCAATACAAAGAGGCTTGATTTGATTCTGACGCTGTGAGGTAGCTCCCTGGGGAAAACACCTTCGAGAGCTAAACTGGAGCATACAGGAAAAGCAGAAGCATAAGTTCTCAAGGAAGCCAAGGTATATACATAGTTTAACCTTTTCAATGCAGAAACCATTTACAAATAAGTAAATACATGCATGCAACCATTAATTCCAAATTCAATGCATAAAATATAGAAACACTTATCAGAACCAGATAATCTGAATCGATTTCTGGAAGGGGTGCGCATTTCCACCCAACCATAGGCTCATTCACTCCTAACGGATTTACCACTAGCCACCCCCGAGCTAGACCACGATGCTTTGAGATTGAATCTCTTCTTTCGGCACAAAAATAGATAGGGACGAAGGTTACTCTCCTTCTCCCGACTCAGTCTCTATTTCTCGCGATCAGAACATATTATTTTCACAGTTCTTCCTCGAATCTGAGAGCTTTGTCTCTCGTCTCTGCACTCTTCCCAAATTTCCTCTCTGACCCCCATGCTTTCCTTTCTTTCCTTTTCCAGCAAGATTGTGTGTGGCCCTGTAACACTCTGTTTCCCCCAGTTTGTAAAAATAACTGGACTGGCCAAGAACTGTGGAAAACTCAGAAATGTGAATATGTGATGTGAATGGACCTTGTGGAAAAGGTCGATGAATGTGAATAATATTATGAATTTATATTGCAGGACTGTTGAGAGGGGATATGCTGAAAAAGAGACCACGATGGCTGCAGAAAGGCGGTGGAAGGCACCAGGAAAGGTGGCGTTAACTTCCACCGAAAAACAATACCGTATTTGGACTTCACTGGCCCAGAGAACCAAAAGCATCTCGTTGGCCCCGAATTAAATGTCTCGCAGGCTAGTAGGTAGATGGCTCCTCAGGAATTAATGAGGTATGGGGAGGTGAAACACCCATCCGTATAGCCGTCAGGCCTGACCAGCACGAGGGAAATCACGCCACACGCAACCTCGCAAGAGGATAAGGCGTGGGGGAGAAGCGATTGGGGGCAGACGCGAGGGGATAAAGAGAAATCTGGTGATATACAGAGTGAGTGATAGCAGAGAGGAAGGAGAGTAACCTTCGCTCCTGGTCACTGGAAAACAGAGACGCAATCTCACAGCATCATGGTCTCAGCTCGGGGGTGGCTAGTGGTAAATCCGATGAGAGTCGCTGAGCCTACGGTTGGGTGGAAACAAGCACCCCTCTCAGTAGTTGCATAACTGTTATAACCCTAAAATGCACCATACAGGTTTACCTGGCATCAGGCCAACTCATGCCTCTTCCTAGCAAAAGCCATGCTGAGTAATTCCTCAAAAACCACTTAAAAACAAGTAACCTGCGCCCTAACTTCTCACTGGGCGCGGGCATCCGCTTGCTGTCCTCTTACTGCACGCGGGTATCCGCGGGCTAGCCTAAAACAGCCCGCGAGTACCTAACAATGCAAAAAATCAGGAAAGTTTCCGCCGAGACTCGGGACTTTT
>ML800508.1:134840-155434 GCA_009831015.1 Picea engelmannii
CATACTTCCCTTGTCCTAGGAAGAAGCATCCATATTTCTGCCAAACCTCCAACCCTAGAAAATAGTGCATCAACCCAAGGTCTTTCATCCTGAATTCTGCTACAAGGTTGACCTTGCAATCTTCTATCAGTTGCTCATCTCCAATGAGAAATAGGTCATCTACATATAGTACTAGTATAAGAGGCTTCTCCCCTGCAAGAAAGTACAAGTTTGGATCTGCCTCACTCCGCTGGAAGCCCATCTCTCTCAAGTAGTTGTCAATCCTCAATTACCATGCCCGAGGTGCCTACTTGAGACCATACAAGGATTTCCTCAGTCTGCACACATGTGTCTCTCTACTTCCAACCTCAAATCCCTCATGTCGCTCAACATATACCTCCTCAACAACTCCATTGAGGAAGGCGGTCTTCACGTCCATCTGATGAACGTGCTATCCCTTCTCTGCTGCCAATGAAATGATTGTTCAAATTGAAGAATACCTGACCACATGAGTGAAGGTCTCCTCGTAATCAACTCCATCTTGTTGCGAAAACCCCTTGGCCACGAAGCGGGCTTTGTACTTGTCCACGCTTCCATCTGTTGCATGCTTAACTTTGTAAATCCACTTGGATCCAACCACCCTTTTATCCTTTGTCCTCGAAACTACCTCCCATACATCATTTTTCATAATGGAGGCATATTCCTCCATCATGACCTCATGTGCCACACATTATGTTGTGCAGCACTCTAGTAATTGGAAGGCTCAACATCAATCAGTTGGGTCATCAATGTCATATATCCAAGTCTCTCTAGTGCTTTGCTTCGTCTGAAGTCTCTCTCTGGAAGCCCTACCAACCTAGAATCACTGACTAGGTACCACTTAGATTGTGCCCTAGTAATTTGCTCTTGGGGAACTGCATCATGTTGCTCCTCCTCATCATCAACTCGCTCTTGTTGATCATGTCCAACAGTCTCCCTATCAACACCTATATCTTGTGTCTACTCATGTGATCCTATATTTTGACTCTATGCCTCATGCTCCTGGACTCATGTGCTTTGTTCCTGCTAGTTCTCTCCACTTGTTGGTGAATCCCTCTATCTCCTTAATGCGGGGTCCTCCTCAAATTGTACATCTCTACACACAATGACCTTCCTGCGTGTAGGCACATAAATCCTATAAGCTTTGGAAACCTCTTTGTAGCCAACAAGGATCCCCTTTACTGTTGTGGGGTCCAGATTTGTCCTCTTCTCTGAAGGGACATGACAATAGCATACGCTACCCCAGATGCGAAGATGACTCACATCTAGCCTAGTACCTAAAAATGTCTCCTCGGGTGTTTGTTTCCCCAAAACTGTGTGGGGACTCCTATTCTGCAAATATATTGTGCATTGCTCGCCTCCGCCCATAAGAACAATGGCAATCCATGATCATGAATCATAGCTCGTGTTGCTCCAACTACAGTCCTGTTCTTTCTCTCGGCCACTCCATTCTATTGAGGATTGTAAAGAACTATGAGTTCGTTCTTAATCCTTGTTGTTGTGCAATAATCCTCAAACTCCTTGGAGGTGTACTCTCCCCCAATATCTGATCTTAAGACCCGAATCTTCCTCCCATTTTGGTTTTCCACCAGAGCTCTAAACTCTTGAAACCTCCCAAAGACTTCATCCTTGGTCTTTAGAAAGTAAATCCAAGTCTTCCTAGAGTAGTCATCAATAAACAAGACAATTTATCTGAAGCCACTCACTGACTCCACACTCATCAGCCCACATATGTCAGAGTGTATCAGATCTAGTACGCCCTTGGACTTGTGCTCCCTAGATGGAAAGGGTTTTCGGGCATACTTTCCCAATGCACAACCCTTGCAAGGGTCATGCCTCTCAGTTGTAATCTTAGGCAATCTATTCACTACCTCCCTCAAATGCCCCAAAGCACCAAAATGAATGTGTGCCATCCTCCTGTGCCACAACTCACCTATGTTTGTGGTGATACTCGCTAATGCTCTCCCTGGATGAACTTGTAACATGTAGACCTTCTCCTCTCGAACCCCAATCATCCTATCCATCTTCTCACCTGGCCCACCAGGTCTAGTGAACACCTATCCTTTACGAAAATTGACCTTGTATCCCTTTTCCTCAAGAGTAGAAACTGAGATGAGGTTCTTGGTCAACCCTGGAACATATAACACATCACTGAAACGGAGTGGTTTCCCATACCCCCTCTGAAATGAGACTGTGCCAACTCCTTGCGCCTTATAGCGCCTGTCATCCCCTAACTCAATGACTAGATTTACGCCTCCCTCCTGTAGCCTAGTAAACCACTATTTGTGCCTTGTCATATGATAAGGTGCACCACTATCTACAAACCACATGTCTGAAACAGCTGCACTAGACATACAGGCTATGAAGCAGAAATCCTCCTCAAATGACTTGGCAAACTCATTCATTGTTGTTAAAGTTGCCATTTGTGGCTTATTCTTCTTCTTCCTCTCTAGACACTGTGATGCAAAGTGTCCCATCTTGTGATACTGGAAGCACTTGACTTTTGAGAATTGAATGATTTTCTTTCCACCTTTCTTCTTCTTCTTCTTGCCCTTTGCTTTCCTTGCAAGGACCAAACCTTCTACCTCCTCTATGTGAGTTGAAGATGATGGCCCTGTTTGACCAGTTATAATCTCTTCCTACACAAAATCATCCCACAGACGTTGCCAATCAGGGAGCTTCTCCCAAGCGACCACACCACGGACAAAAACGTCCCATGACTTAATGAAACCGTCTAGTGCAACACGCACCAGCTCAGAATCTTTAGTCTTTTCACCGACTGTTGCAAGTTCATCTCTGATTTCAGTTATTCTGGTAAGATAAGGAATCACACCCTCACCTTTGGCCATCGTGGTCCCACGCAATTGCTTGCGCAGAGCCATCACTCTATTTTCATTTTTGTTTTGGTAGAGATCACTTAGGGCTTTCCACGTATTTTTTGCCTCAAATTTTCCTGAGAGATGTGGGACCACATGGTCCTTTATCCCATCAAGAATCATGCTCTTTGCCTTAGCCTCACCTTTCTCCCAAATGACCAATTATGTTGCACCTGTGGGAGACGATCCCTTGTCACTGACATGATCTGACAAATCATTGACTTCTGATATCATTGTCATCCTTTCCTTCCAGGTGGGGTAATTCTGAGCCCCTAGTAACATGTCTTCCACCCTCAAACTCATGGCCATTTTGTTCAAACCCTCAAGGTTCAAACCCTTGCTACAGAAATATTATGGTTGCCTTGATTTGTGCTTGGATCTATATGATTTACTTCAACTCTAATAAGATGTTGTATACTTTTGTTGTCCTGATATGTGTTTAGATCCGCCACGATCTTCTTCAAATCTATCTAGATCAGCTTGTTATGTGCTTAGATCTGCCAAGATCTTCTTCAAATCTATCTAGATATGCTTGTTACGTGATTTGATCTACCACAATCTTCTTCAGCTCTGTCTAGATATGCCTTGGATGTTGTTTCTTTAATTGCCTTGCTCTAATACCATGTGAAAATTCCTCTAATAACCCAGCATTAAGACAAAAAAAATATTTTTACTTTATAAAAGAAAAATCAGCTAGGTTGTATCCTTCACAAATTAAATATGCAGCAGAAAATAATAACCAGGATCTACAGTAAAGACACCAACATCAATCACAGAAGGTACATAAGATATTTTTGGACAAATAGTCCCCGAAAAAACCCCAAACTCGGAAAACCGATGCAGCAGATCTAAAGATTTATTATTCAATAGGAAATATGAAGAACCTTCTTACAGAAAATGGGTCGATCCAACATAATACTGGGTTGATGCCCAATGTTCCAATTTTCCAGGGTAGTATGGACCCTAAGCAACCTCCAGGAACCAAAATGTTGTGACAGATCCAAACTGGAGAGCCTCTGCAATAGATGTATGGCTCCTGTATAAGACTGTGTAAGTCTGACAGCTCCCTCACTGTGGCTAAGTTTGGCCCTCTGCGTGCCCAAGAAAAATCTCTCAACCCTGCAAGAAAATCCTTCTTTGTTTCCTGAAACAAACCCTCAAGATCCTCAGTTCAATCTGTCCCTCTTAATACAAGATCGAACTCTCTCAGTCACTCTCAAGTGATTCAATTTGTTTGTGCCCTCACCCTCTCTTTATAATCTTACATTGGTTCTTCTCAAGGGAGATCAATGACTAAGATTAGATCTCATCTTTCCTTGAGATGCTAAATATAACAGACAACTTAAATTATTTTCCCAATTAACCTTAGGGAATACAGCCAATAAAGCCATTGACAACTTAAAAACATTATACATGACTTTTCCTAAGTTGGACTTAAGCAAATATTACAAAAGAGTCCATTAGCGTGTTTAATGTCCCCCTCATGCTCTAGGACACACGAGCAAAGGTGGACACATTCCTCACTATTCATTTCAACACAAGGCCCTACAAGAAGGGATTCCACAAGGGAAAGAACCTTCACCAACCAGATCAATTACAGCTTGAATAAAAATATTTAAAACCCTTGCCAAGGAACCAAAGGAAAGACAAGACAAGTGATTGAGCACTTACCAAACCAACAAAGGAAGATGGAAGAGATAGAAACCCTAGACATCTTCCATCCAAGTGGTTAATAACCCTTCAAAGGGTCGATCTTCCTAGCTAGTGGAAGTCTTAAACATTCACAACAGTTCTTTGATGCACCAAGAAATTAACCAAGAAAGAGAGAGATCCAAGAATTGACACCAAAACATCCAATAGGTAGATCTTCAATAAATTGTATTCTCAAATGATAACCAACAACAAAAAATTGGGATGAGAAGAGAGCCTTAATTATAGATGAGGCTTCTACATCCTTCTCATTCTTTAATATTTTATTTCTCCCTAAAATTAGCCTAGGATAATTACAAAAAGTGACTTGGCATCTACATAATGAAGAAGATCAAGTCAAATACAAGTAAAGCATGCCACATGTACAATAAAACCCTCGTGAGAAGGGGGCATCCCATAAAAAAAGAGGGTGACCTGGTGAAGGAGCTCAACATTCCATTAAAAGAGTGTAGTGGAGGCCTCAAAACATGGTGTAGTATCCTCCCAAGCCAAGAAATATCCAATGTCTAACCTCCAAATGTGGAACAACCTCATCGAAAGAGTGAAAAGACCCTCAAATGGTGGACAACTCCTCAAATAACGCTCATAAACCCTCAAAATATGTCTCCAAGGCATGACCATGTCCATATTTCATGTCAAGGCACCTCCATGAAGCATGGAAGTGACCCTCCAAGTCAAAAAATTGGTCATAAAACCCCCAAAGGCTAAAGTGACATCCAAATGAGTGGAGACGACCCTCAAATCAATTGTAGAATAGCTCAAAAGATTACCAAATATGACAGCACTCTAGGATCTTCAACGTGGCATGTGTAGAGGTGACCCATGCAAGTGAAAATAATGTGTTTGTACCTCGGAGGATGTGACCAATACGTTGGGATATGTGTACTACATCAAGAACTGTGAAATGCCTCAAGAAACATGAAACTAATTGAACATCTACAAAATCGTCTCTAAGAATAGATGGCCAAAGTGTGAAAAATACAGAAGATGGGGGTCCATGCTTAAGCATAAGATAAGTGTGTGCCATAAATAGGTATGAAAACCTTTACAACATGAGCAACACTTTTACATTACATACAAAGAAGTGAAAGAAACTAGCAGCTTCCCTAAATCATGTGTCCTAGTAGATCCATCCCAAGACACTCGCATACCTACCTAAATCATAAATGAATGACATGGTGATGAGTTATTGACACCACAGGGCAGTTAGTCAGAGCCATAAGAGCAACACATATCTTGGAATGAGAACTAAAAGGATGAGCCATGACCAACCACAAGGGCTCTAGAGATACCACCTAGGCACCTCACTAATACATAGACATCTAAGCATGGCCCAATACAATATGTGAGTACAAATACGACCACACCTTTGGCTCATCATGATACAATGATACACATAATCTGCTCATATGATGGATCACATCTAGCGAAAAATGTAGAGTACACTAAAGTGAATTTGAGGTGTAACAGACGCTTCGCCTCATAAGCAGAATTATTTGGCTAGTGTTGGCTCCATTCATGCAAAATTCTTGTTTCTTATTTTTTACTCTTCAAAATTGAGAATTTCAAATTCTGCAAGCATTTAAGTTGTTTATACGAATTATGAAAAACATAAATCTTTGACATTTCCACCTTACAATCATACGGAAAATTGAAATTCAAGTTTTTGAATTTAATGCCTATAGGTAGGTGTTACCTCTCAAACCCTCACCCGAGGTGTTAAAAACCCAACCACRAGGTGAGAACCTAAGGGCACTTGCAAAGGCTACCCATTGTCACAACAGTGGTACTTTCCCTCTCTTTATGTTGGCTCTCCTYTRATGCAAAGGAAACTTCGCTAAGTTAGGATTACCAAAGCTTGTTACAAAAAKGCTTRAGGTTATTAAGAAAAGTTGGCTTTAACAAAACAAAATTTGTATAAAAAAAWWTATATATAGGGGGATGGGAGGACCAAAACTAGYGTCAAATCCATTGGACAAGTGGAGTCARAGATCAACTAATAAGGGCAGCAACAATGAGATTAAGAATGAATATAGCCTAAATAAAGAACCTACAAACAAACTTATCTTGTTGTCCACTAAAATAGAAATTTTTTGAGAGGAATATGAATTATGGTCTAAATAAAGAACCTACAAACAAACCTACCTTGTTGTCCACTAAAATAGAAATATTTTGAGAGGAATATGAATTAAGGCCTCCTAATGGATCAAGGGGTGCATCTACTACAAGGTTATGCAAAGTACAACTAATCCAAATTAAAAAAAGACAGCATACAATAGCATTTCCAACAATAGATACAAAGAACATAAAGGGGGAATCAACCACAATTATTATTATTCTTAACAAAGGCACACTCTTCTTAATGAGGAATAATGTTACCTATATTTCAACCCTTCAACACACATTTAATGCAAATATTTACAAACCTAGTCTTTAGTAATTAAGCCCAAGCAAATATGCCATAATAGTGGAAACTTCTAACTCTCCATTGCCTTCAAGATATTCAACAAAGCTCAAGAGGAAAAATCCCCAAATCCAAACATCCTTACAAATGGAGAAAGCTACTCTTTAACTAGAGTGAGCTACATCTCCTTACAATAAACAATGAATTATTTTCCTAGATCCACTAATTTCTCCAAGGAAAACAATACAATAATGCTCGCATAACCAACTTCATGAGACAAGTTAAACAAATGATAAAACAACAAGAGTGGTTATGCCATTTGTCTTCATCCTCAAGCAATATGCTCATGCAAGGGCCATTTGTGAGTTCTTCAAGGTAAAACCTCCTCAAAATAAAATAATAAATCTTGCTTAGTCAAGGGCATGAGGGCACTCCTGAAGAAGGGATCTCAACCATCAAAAAATATTAAATATTCCAAGGAAGAGGTGCACCCTAGGAAGATGTGCAAGGAATCTTTAGACCACATTGACCAAACAAGATAATGATACTTGAGGTGCACCTTAAGAAAGATGTGCCCAGAGATGGCAACGCTCTTCTAGATGAGATAGTTAGCCATCTAGATATGCCAAATACATGCCCAAAATAGAAGTAATGGTTAGGGCACACTCCCCAAGGAGATAACCAACACGTCCTTCAAGAGGAATGCATAGAGATATGTGCAAATAATTGTTACAACCACCTCTACAAGTGGAACAATCGCAAAGAATGTGCCAAGGTGGTTAGATCTCAATAGATGCGCAAAACCTAGATCAATGTGCATGCATATGCAACCAACTCCCAAATAGTAATGCACCCTAGGGTGATGTGCAAAAGTGGTTAGGGCGCTACCTCCAAGGCTCAACAAACCTACCTTGAATATAAATCCATGGAAATATGTGCAAAAGGCCCACATAAGGGAGCGTTCCACTAGGAGAGTCGACAAGTCAATATGCAACCACCTCCAAATAATATAAAATAATCCAAGAGAGAGGTGTGCCCTAGGGAAGTGTTCCAAAGTGGTTAGAAACACATGCATCAACACATCTTCTCCAAGAAACAATATAAACTTTCCCTTGAAGATGGTGAATGCAAAATAATAAAATATAATCAAAACCATGTGCAACTCCATAGCCAAGTGACCAAAACCACAGGTGCACATGTGGAGTGACCTAGAAAATTGTGTCAAAGGGTCTCCACACCTCCAAAGATGTGCAAAGAAGCCAAAACAAGTGGAGCACACCCTACTCCCTTAAACAAATAGCCAACCGAAGGATGCCACCTCATCATAAGATAGTTAATATCCTCAAGGGCATTACCACCATCAAGAGATATATATGGTTCATCACCATAAAAAAATGTTAACAATAAGCATAAATCATAGTGAGTATGGCAATAATTAAATCACCACATCTACGAGAAATAATTAACTAATAAAACTTACGGAAACCCTTAGTTGTTGGGTATCCTTTCCAAATGCGTGAGCAATGCTAAGGAAGACCCTCAAACACCTCATGTGCTAGATGCAAGCCTGCAAAGAAGATAAGATGATGCTAACCAAGAAGATAATGCACATCATCTAACCATGGTATAACAAGAATAGATCATCAGAAATAACCCCACAATGGTGATGTGCTCTAAGGGGGGTAATCAAACAAGTGTACTTAGCAATATACTCTTCTCTTAACACTGCACACCCACCGTTGAGCAGTGGTCAGGCATGCCATAAGGGAAGCACCAAGAAGAGTATCTGCATCCATGACATCCATGACAATGCCCCTGTATCCATCAACTGCCATCCACTAAAAGTATGTCATGTCACATCTCACACCACCATTATCCAACCTCTTGGAGGGTTAAAACCATCATATATGAGTGAAAAGTGTAACAAGTATACCAAGGACAACACCGTGATAAGATGAAGTAGCAAGCAAGCATCATCACCAAATATATGCCAAGAGGGTGATCCATCAAGCAAAGGCATGCAATGAGCTATCATAATCCACCATAGAAGAGTGAGTTTCCTGCAATTCAAAACATTAACCCAAACAAATAATATGAAGGTGCATACAGAAAAACTCCATAGGCACCATACAGCAATCCATCCATTGTGATGAAAATCATATATGTAACCCTCATACAATATGAGGGGTAACAGTGGGCACCGTTGTGCCTTGTTTAGACACACATTTACACATGCCCAAGCCTCAATGGTTTCAAATTTCAATATTCAACAGCCAAAGTTGTAAAGAAATACTTTAAAAACCAATACTCCATTGAACCATATCCAGAAATACATTCCTAACCCTCTGCTTCATAGGAGATGCAGATATATTGTACTTTCATTTTTGTCCACTCCACCCCTCTAGCTTCCGCGCTTGTGAAATGTTCTCATGGCAATAATAACCACCAATCACATTCTAGGCAAGAACCAACTGGCACAAGGAAGATTTCTTCTTTGAGCTCAAATGTGATGGCTGCCCTTTATGGTGTGATGGACAGAACCAGTAAACGGCCTCTGCAGCACAGAGTATTGCATCAAACATAAACAATGGGCATTTTTCTTTAAAAAATTATAATTGTAATTGGTCTTACTTGGAAACAGCCAACTTCCAGGACACCCTTTGTCAAGGACTCCCAAGATTGGTTGCCTTCAAAAGCAAATAATTTTCAAAGAGAATAATGATGGATAACCCATTGCTGTCTCGGTCCTCTCCCTCCTTTCAGTAGCAATCTCAAGTAATGGCCTGCTTCAGATGAATTATATGAAATAAGAGTTGGCATCTAATTGTCTTTGTGATGAACATGTGCCAGACATGATGAAAAATGAATGAATCTTCCTTCTCATTCTAACCGTATATGCCACTTTCACTGCCATTGATTGAGGCCACCTTCAGATGAAACTTATGTATAAAGGCTGGCGTCTGAATTCAGTGTTTGTGTGCAATGAATAAAAGACATTCTCAGAAGGAATCATCATTTTCCTTTTAATCATCTGGACCATCTCCACCAGGTTCATTCTTAACTACCTCCAATACCAGGAGCATTTTCAGTAAGTACACCTTAACTGCCTCTCACCCTGGGCCACTCACAAGAAATGCATCTTTTAACTACCATTTAGATTCTTGTATCCTTCTGATCACTAATACAACATCAACTAAAGCTCAGCAGGCCCTTGGTGCTTTCTTTCTTCACAATTGAGAAGAGAACTCAAATACCACAGATTTTTTTGATATCCCTGTGCCACAATAGTTGTCCTCAAAAGAGAAATACTACATGACACACATGTTACTTGCATGCAAATGCTCCATGCTGACCAAGGCATTGTATACCACATTTGCCTTCCCCCTTAGATTTTCAAAACGTCATATTTCTACTCTTTACTATCCTAGCAGAAACTCTCTAATTTTTTATTATGGGCTTTACCTTTAATCATTCACTCACCATTCAGCAACCTGTCAAATCATTTTATCAACCAACCTTCATTCTTTTTTCCTTTTTAACAAGGTAAGTAGTGCTCCTGATCATGACAGCACTTTGAATAATATGCCAAAATGGGAGATCCCTGACCAACTCGGATTTGATACTGTCTCTAATTTTGCTTTAATTTATCCCCAATTTGAACTGATACCAAGGTTCAACCTTGAACAAAATAAGATGCTTGCCAAATCACCTGAATGATTCAGTAGCTCATATCTCTGACATCTAGGACAATGTCACCATGCTGACAATATCAAGTTGAACTCCTTGCGCCTTCCAGGAAAGCTAAAAAACTGTAGAGAATTTGATCATCACAGTTTTGCTAGAAGAGATTTATCCAGATGTCTTCTCTCCACTTCCCTTCTATCCAAATCAATCTTAGTAGTGATGGAACCATCTTTCACTTCTACGAAAATTGTTATAAGCACCATGAAAATACCCACTTGACTCCTGACTTCAAGTAAGACTGAAATGTTGTTCAAGAGTTGTTCCCTTCCGTGCCTATTTTAGCAGAGAGACAACACCAATTTCCTCTCTATACTCCTATTATAGAGAAATCAATTTCAAGAGTTATGCAGCTAGAAATTACACAAATTTATGGATATCCAACATACACATTAACTACCCCGGATGCGGGTGTCCACATGGCGGCCTCCACCACTCCCCTCAGCACGCACCGCGCTGTCTGGACGTGTGCCACCTCACCCCTCATGCACTTTAGCTATCCTCCTCCCCCGAGACGCAACTCCATTACTCCACCCATGGCTCCCGCTCCCCACCTACGCGGCCTTTGTACGCTCCTTCAGCTCACACGCTCTCGAAGCCTGGCAACCTTAATGGCGCCAGATTTGACACCCCCTCATCTTGGCGCTTTTCTCTCGACCACCCGCAATCTCTCCTCCCATTCTCTTCTTGCCTCCTATGCGAATTGGCTCTCGGCTCCTCATAGTCGATGTCCCTCTGCTCTCAGTGTAAGGTGGTGGCTCCCCTTTGAGCCCAGATTTCTCAATTGCTCTCTCATGCCTCCTCGCAGGCGTGCCACCCCCACCTTGGGGCGAAGTGGCCATGGTAGGCGAGCCTCCATAGTGCCTCCCCCGCCCCTCCTAGCCAACCAAGATGGGTGTGATCGTTCGGTTTCGGGCTCGCTGCCGCTACTGCTTGATGACTGGGAAGACGAGGTCTTAGGCTCCCTCTCAGCATCCCATCGCACCTCCAAGCACTGTCGGAGCTACTGGATGGTCAAAAACCTCCTCGCCTGCATCCTCCTCAACCTCCCAGGCGTCTTCGTTCCAAGCTCCTCTAGCTTGTCTCGCTCACCCCACTCCCCCGTAGCTCGACCTCCTCCCTCTACTCCTCCCTCCCCCAGCACATGTCCTCCTCCCTCTGCGACCCACCCTAACACCTCGGCGCCTCAAGAGACTCCCAGCACTACAGTTGAGGTGATTGCTCCAGGCACGCACAGCTCGTTGAAGGCGACTGCTCCAAAAACGGAAAGCTCGTTGACTGCTCCAGGCATGCACAGCTCGTTGACTGCTCCAGGCATGCACAGCTCGTTGAAGGCTCCCTTCATCAAAAGCGCAGGCCTACTGGTCAAGCATCCAAGTTCGGACAGCTCCAGCTCCTCCAGTGACAGCGACAGCAATTTTGGCGGCTGCCCAGTTATTGAAGAAACTCCTATGGATGGCCCTTGTTCTTGATGTCCAGGCCTCTGCACTACTTTCAGGTTTTTTAGCATTTGCAAGTTTTACTAGTTTTTTGACAAAAAACACACAGACAATTAAACTCAAGTTTTTGGTAAGCCTGGTTTCCCACCAAGGGCAGGCAGAATTCTCAAGTCTCTCCCCGCCTGGTTTCCCACTAAGGGCAGGCCTAATTTTTGTCCACTCTCAGGGACAATCACTGTGTTTTTTACTGTATTTTAATAGATTAGCTCCTGAACTTACCGAAAAAAAACATACACATTAACTAGTCTAATAAATGGAACAGATATTTTATTACTTGTTGATAGGAAGACAGTTTGCAATGAGGCGGGCAAAATTTAATCACTCAGGTTAATCAAAATCCAACTGAACGGTCAAGATCAATGCTAACAGTGAAGTCGAAAACACATACACCAATTTAATGCCAATACAGGAGCTGATTATTCAAGAATAATGAACTTCAATAGCCTCAATCTAGCACAAATACCAGAATTAAGATTCAATAATAATGAACTTGAACTTACAAAATCCTTATTTTAGCACTAAGGAGCTCAGGTTCAAGAGTAATGAACTTCAATAACCTCTCTAAAAGTACCCCTTAGTGTAGGTGTAGCACTATGCTATAAACTTACTACAAGATGTACAAAAACATATTTAATGGAGGTTTTCACCTTCAATTGCACATCCAGTCTTGATGTGAATAATACAAATAGGAAATATGCAAGTAAACTCAAACATCTATTTCTGTAGGAACCCTTTGGAAAACTAAACTATAAAGTCCATTGAGAAAATTAATGAACGTGATATATGGTACAATGCTTTTTCACAAAACGAACAAGACAAGGGCACGCAGAGGAAGCCCATTGGCACCAGCGCAGTTACCAGAGCCATTTCTCACAAGCATTGACAGCCTTGACATTACTTGCCACCAAGGGCATGTGCCCATATAGAAACACAAAATCATTTAAACATCGGGTTCGCCGTTCACTGTGTCCTTTCAAGCTACTAATGCCAGTTGAACCAATCTCAAATATTTTACCTGCAAAAGAAAAGAAACATAGACAATGAACTCCCCTGCCTTTCCTACATCTTTGGAGCTGTACAAGAATGTTCCTTTGCATTTATATAAAGATTTCTACAAGGTGCAGAACAAAAAACAAACCAACATTTAAATTTTTTTATCTTTTCAATTTGTGAGATGTCAAAAATGTACATAATAATACTAAACAACAGATAAAAGATATAATCCCTAAATAAAATTAGAAGCTCACAGATTTGAATATATTTCAATGTTTAAAAAAGATGGAATTTACAAAGCATCAGGCAATCATCACAAGCACATAGCAGTGATTATTGCTTAAATCCCACCATTGACTAATTAAAAACCAACGAAAAAGTAAACCCAACCCACTTTTGTCTGCAACACTGTTCATAATTAATTAAAAATAGTTCGAGCTGGAATTTGCACTACAGTTGGTCGTGAGTCTGGACATCTCGGTGCTGATCAAGAAAGAGAGTGAAAAAGAAAGAAATGAGTATGATGTCAAAGTCTCCTGGTACTGATGACAGAGGGCGAAGGGGGCAACCAGGGCATTGGTTCGCTGTCTGAGTCACCAGGCATTATGCTGGGGATGTAGGAGAAAGAGAGCCCTGCTCTCCTACCATCCTGGAAAGTTCTTCCATATTTGAGATATCCCAGAAATTTCGACACATATTTGAGACATCCTCATAAACAATGAAATAATATTTTAAATACTAAATACATGGACTTGCACCCTTGTTTTAGACATTCATAAGAGTTCTCATAAGCAGTCAGCAAGAAACTCCCAAGCCACAGTGACACCATGTGTACCTAATGAGCACAGACATTTCAGCCCTGATCCTCACCAGCTCAAAATCAAAATCTTTGGCAGCGTCCTGCATTGCAACAATAGCTCTAGCATGCAATTTGAAAGTGATCATGGACCATGGCACCAAAATGTCCAAATAAAACTTATTCAAAAAGGTTGCAAGAAGGTGAGCATGTTTTTTCTTTGATGCGATTGATGATTGAATTCTGCATGCAATTGCTCAGCAACTTGCATCATGCATAGGATACTTCCCAAGTCATCACCTACCAATGACTTTCCACAAATATTAGACTGTGCAGAGAGCTCCATGGCTGGAAGATCTTCTCCATCAAATATTTCATATGTCATTGGAAATTCTCAATCCATATTTCATAATAAGATAGATAAGATAATTTTATTAATGTCCGACAATGACCACAAAAGTAGATCAATGGGACTAAAAGATACTAGTGTGAATACAATCATCAATGTTGGAGTGCAAAAGCAGCTCCTAGGTAATGCTGAATGAAAGAAAAAGAAAGCAGAAAAAAAGTGCAGCCTAGATAAGTGTCTAGATAAGCTAATCACTAGGTCTTACTAAAACCAAACCCAAAAGAGATATAATAGTGTCATAGGTGTAGTGATACTGTTAGTTTTTAGCTCATGAGGTGTCTCAGCTGTGCCTAAGTATGTCCTAGGCCAGCTGATGGACACACTAAGGCCCAGATCAGCCTTATTATCTCAGCCTAAGTCTAACTTAGACTTGCAGCAAAAATTTTTCTTTTGAGTGGATTGTGGGGCCCATGGAGAGAGGGGGCCGCTCTAGTTAGTGGTTGGTGGGTCCCTAGCAAGTGGGGCGCACCTCATGAGCCTTGTGAGTGGGCTATGGGGTCCAGCCAAGGGGCGCGCCATCTAGAAGCCTTGGAGGCTGAATTGGCACACAATTCAAAGCAAGGAAGATGGCTGCTAGGGAGATAAAAGGAGGCTAAGGGTGAGAGGACATTCACATTGCTCATTTGTGTGTTTGCAAGTGAGCTGAAGGAGAGAGCTTGAGGGCTGAGGAAAGAGGGCGACTGGCTGAGTGATTTGGACAGCCAGCTGAGGAGCGATTTCAGGGCTACTTGGGCAGCTTGCAGAGGCTGATCTTTTGAAGCAGAGGAGGCCATTCAAGCTGGACCATACTGGGCCATAACAGGCCATATATTTCGGCAAGCAAAGGGCCATTTCTGAGCAAGCCGTACAGCAGCCTACGGAAGCCAAAATTCTCAGGCCAAACTGCAATCAACAGAGGGAGAAATTTAGAGGCTGTACAGCAGAGATTGCTGGGCCGTACTGCTGAGAAAAGTGTCCAAGATCAGCAGGCCGTACAGCTGGGTTTAGCTGGGCCGTACAGCTGATAGAAAGGGCTGAACTTTTCTGTAAGAATTACTGAATATTTCTGTTGCTGTAACCTTTCCTCTGAAGCCTCAATAAAATCCCTCCTTTGCTAGTTTTCCCCACTGGGGTTTCCAAGGTACATCTGGTGTCTTGTATAATTTTTGTGTTTGTTTTCTGTATGTTTTTGCTGTGATTTCTGATGTTATAACTCAGCTGTAGGTAAACTACATAATTCTGAAATTTATAACAGCATGTATAAATTTATGTTTTAAGTGAATTATTGGCATTTAATCTCAGTGTCTGAGTTATCAGATTTAACAGATACAAAGAGAGTCTAAGACTGGACATCTTGGGGCTGATCAAGAAAGAGAGAAACAAAGTGAGAAACGAGGATGATGTCAAAGTCTCTTCGTTCTCATGACAAAGGGCGAAGGGGGCGACCAGGGCATTGGCTTGCCGTCCAAGTTGTCAAGCACTATAGTGGAATACGGTTGTACGATCCTGGGGATGTAGGAGCAAGAAAGCCCTGCTCTCCTACCATCCTGGAAATTTCTTCCATATTTGAGATATCCCAGAAATTTCGATCCATATTTGAGACATCCTCATAAACAATGAAATAATATTTTAAATACTAAATACATGGACTTACAACTTTGTTTTAGACATTCATAAGAGTGTTCATTCATATTCCCATAAATTTTTCCAACTTACCAAGAGTTTATGCATGCACACATTACACATAATTCACTTTCATGTAAAATTGAGAATATTTAATCTTTAAACCAAACACACAAGTTCCTATTAAAGTTGATGTGTTCAAGGAGCTCAAAATTTAGATGGAGTGTTGAGATTATATGGCTAATATTCACTTAGGCCACGTGCCAATCCACAATTTGGGGTATTGAGGGCCTTAATGGGCCTACTTTTGGGTACCTAACCCATTTATTACACTTTATTATACTTTGTCTATTTTGGCTAAGGTCGTCCTACTCTCCTTCTTGGTGCCAATGCCTAAACCCTAATACATCACCCTCCTCATTCGTAAATCATTCATTCAAGTTGTTTATTTGATAAAAGCCAAAGGGCAGCTTACCTATAGCCCTCCTCTCCTAACTACTTGTGTTTGGACAGCAATCTTCACTCTTTTATGTTATTTCTCTTTCATGGTATGGATTCATCTTTATTGTGATAATTGTTCAAGTGCTGTTGTATTTTTTGCTAGGCTGGATTAGGGTTTTTTGAAGTGTTCACCGTAGATCTACAATCTCCTTATGATCCCAACATGATATCAGAGTTAATGTGAACTCTTCCTTCTGAATCCAGCACTGTGTTTTTAGGACTGTTTCAGGTCTGAAACTACAGTTTTCCAGCTCTTTTCTAAGACAACATCAGTATTTTCGGGTTTTCTACCCTATTTTCTTTGACGCCCTCCTTCCTTGCTGTTGGTTGGCTTTTTTCAGCAAATTTAAGAGACTTTCCTACAGATCTGTCCTCTCTTTTAGGGCAGTGCACTCTATTTTTCCTCTTTCAGCCAATTTATTGCAGGTTTTCAAGGGAAGCATTGGTATTATGAATGGTAAATGGTTGTTTCCCCACCTTAATGTGGCCAACTACCATATGTGAGCTGATCAAATGAATTATGACAGCCCTTCTTCATAGGAAAGGCTTATAGATGTATTTGGAGAAACCACTTCCGACTGAAGATGATGACAGTTATGGTCTATCAGAAAAATAAACTAGAAAATGAGAGATAAGGAACCACACAGTTGGAAGAGAACCGTCCAATAGTTGTTCATTCAAAGTAGAATAGGTCATCTAACATTTGTACAAATGAACAGGGAAAGAAGTTACATAACATCTTTCCATTAATTTATTTATTACACAGTACTTTAAAGCACTTTTATTTACATAAAGTAAAATCTTATTTACTAAAGAATGACCACACATATTAATTACACTAACATCCTCCCCTTATGATCATTCTAGAAAATACACCAAGCTTGTCTCTAAATTTAACAAACTTATCTGGACCATGTGGCTTGGTGAAAATATCCACATTTTTCTCTTCTCTGGTACAATATTGAAGTCCAACCTCGTCATCTTCTACAAGTTGTCTGATGAAATGACAATGTACATCAATGTGTTTAGTGCACTCATGAAAAGCTGGATTTCTCGCTAATTTTAGAACACCCTGATTGTCATAAAAAAAAAGTGTTGGCTTGGTTTGTTCAAGCATCAAATCTCCAAGTATTCTTTTAAGCCAAACTGCCTCACATGCTCCTTTTGTTGCTGCCCTATACTCTGCCTTGCTAGAAGAAAGAGAAACAGCATGTTGTTTCTTGCTAGCCCATGAAAGTCCACCTGTTCCAAGACTAAATACGTAACCAGTTGATTTTTGATCATCCACTGATCCTGCCCACTCAAAATCTATATAGCCAGTTAACTGAAGTGCATCACTTTCAGCATATATATTCCAAAACCTATTGTACCTTTAACATATCTCAAAATCCTTTTTTCTGCTATCCAATGTTCTACTTTAGGATGTGTCATGAACCTGGATATCTGCTGACTGCAAAACTAAGATCTAGCCTAGTGGTTGTACGATGATGAGACTTTTCACTAATTGCCTGAAAATCAACTCATTTGTTGATTTTGAGTCGACTTTGGCTAAAAGTTTCAGCCCTTTCTCCATAGGTGTAGCTAATTTTTTACAATCCACCATTCTGTATTTGTCTAACAAACCTTTCGCATACTTAGTTTGTGAAGCAAAGATACATGTGTTAATCTGCCAAACTTCTAGACCTAGACATTAATAAAGGAGACTAAATCTGCCATATCAAAAGCGGAACACAATTCGGATTATACCTTGGTAATTGCTCACCTCTGATGTTGATATCATCTACATATATCACGAATATTACCACATCACCATCCTTGCTTTTGACGTAAAGATTGGAATCAGAAAAAACTTCCTCTAAATCCATTATCTTGCAAATGTTTGTCAATTTTGATGTACCAAGCTCTTGGTGCCTATTTGAGACCATAAAGAGCCTTAACCAATCTACATACCATATGTTCCTTTCCAGGAACCTGAAAACCTTGAGGTTTATACATATAAACCTCTTCCTCCAAATGACCATTGAGGAAGGCACTCTTAATATCCATTTGAAAGACAGTACAACCAAAATGAGCAACAAGAGCCAAAACTAACTTGATTGTAAAGCGAATGTCTCCTCATAATCAATCCCTTCATGTTAAGTAAAACCTTTTGTAACCAGCCTTGCTTTGTGCTTGTCAAGTGCACCATCTGCCTTGTACTTGACCTTATAAACCCACTTACAACCAATAGGTTTTTTATTAGCAGGGACATCCTCCCGCACCCAAGTTTGACTTTTCATCAGAGAATCATTCAACTTGCATAGCCTTCTACCATTCAGGGCATCCTTTGGCTACTTCATAACTCCTGAGGTTCAAAAGAATGTTGAATGTTAGCAAGCAAAGCATGCTTGCAAGAATCAGATTTTTTACCTTTGTTTCGTAACGTTGTTCTTCCTCCCCCAGTTCAGGAATCTCATCCACACAGACATCATCAAATGTTTGATAAAACCACTTGGGATGTCTTTTTAGGTATGAATCAGTTCTGATCTCATACTGATTAGGACTGATTTCAGCACTAATATGCTGCTGATTTGGACTGATTTCAGCAGCCACATTACTTTCGAAGGTTTGGCTAGCATATGTAAAAAAGTTGGTCTTTCAACAATATCACAGTCCTCTCCAAGAAATTTCAGACCTGATTTATGATCGAAAGAACTCGGAAACAAGCTGGCATGTTCATCGAGTACAACATCCTAACTAAAAATACATTTGTCAGTGTCAATATCAATCAATCTATAGGCTTTATAAAGGTCAGCATACCTTGTAAACATTAAGTTCTTGTATTTTGAATCTAACTAAATATGCTTCTCATCAAGTATCCATACATAAGCAACTGAACCAAAAACCTTGAGATGACTTACCTGAGGCTTCTTTCCAGACCAAGCCTCCTTTGGAATTATAGTTGGAATAGACTTTGTAGGAGATCTATTTAGTGAATATACAACAGTATGAATTGCCTCTGCCCAATATTGGTAAGGAATGCACTTATTCTCTAGCATGCACCTAGCCATATCCATAATCGTTCAATTCCTTCTCTCTACAACTCCATTTTGCTATGGAGTACAGGGTGCAGTAAATTGTCTTTGTATTCCTTCTTGACTACAAAAGTTATTGAAACTATGAGAAGAAAACTCACCACCATGATCTATCCTAAAAAATCTGATGTGTCACCCTGATTGCTTCTCAATCGTAGCTTTAAATTCTTGAAACTTGGAAAAGGCATCCAATTTTTTACTTAGGAAATACACCCACGTTTTTCTTGAAAAGTCATCCACAAATAGCAAAAATTACTTTGCACTAAAAAATGATAGTCTTTATTGGTCCACATATATCTGCATGAATTTATTCAAGAAGTACCTTGGCTCTCCAAGCCTTTCCTTCATCAAAAAGATTTCTATGTTGCTTCTCCACAAGGCATGCACCACAAACAATGTCTTGCTTTTCCAAAGTATCTAGGAGACCATCCACCATTTTCTTATTAGTCAAAAAAGAAAGATAATGCAAATTGAGATGGCCATACCTCCGATGCTAAAGTAAACATCTATACTGTCCACTGCTAGCCATAAGGCATGCTCCTAAACTGTATCAACACTCACCAAGTGAAATAGCCCATGCTATTCAACACCCATACCAACTAATTCCTTGTTATGTTTATTAACAATATAGCACCTGTTGTTGCTAAAAATCACATCAAGATGAGGATTATGCTTCATAATTTCACTGATAGAAAGAAAATTCTTATCCAATCTGAGGACAAAAAATACATTAAGGAAGAGCAGACTTTTACCTTGCTTTTCTATCTGCACATTTGCTTTTCCAACAATTTTATATTCTTCCCCGCCACTAAAATCACAGATTCTGAAACTGTCTTATTTGCTTTAAAATCAAGACACCAATCTTTTATGTTAGTGAAATGATGAGAAGCACCAGAATCAATATACCAATCAATCTTGATTACATGGGCCTCCTTATTCCTAGCCATAAAGGCATAACACCTAGGTTACCA
>ML800508.1:181495-195474 GCA_009831015.1 Picea engelmannii
ATCATTACAATTTAAGAACAAGTACAGATTAGATGGCTCACTTGACAAGCACAAAGCAAGGCTCGTGGCAAAAAGGATTTGCACAGAAAGAAGGTGTTGATTATGAGGAGACTTTTTCCCCCACAGCAAAATGGGCTACCATCTGCACTCTATTTTCCATGGCAACACAAAATGGATGGAAAATTCCTCAAATGGATGTGAAGACTGCTTCCTTGAATGGAGACTTGAAAGAGAATGTGTTCATGTCTCAACCAGAAGGCTTTGTTGTGAAGGGACAAGAACATAAGTTATGCAAGCTCATCAATCCTTATATGGCTTGAAACAAGCACGATGAGCATGGTATGAAAAGTTAACTGAGCATCTTCCGAAACTGAATTTCAAGCATTTCAATCTTGACGATGCGCAACTTTGTCAAGAAAGTTGGAAAAATTGTTGTGTATCTTGTAGTATATGTAGATGATTTGTTCATAGCAAGGAACAATGAGAACTACATGGCATTCATAAAGAAAGAGTTGAAGAAAGGCTTCGAGATGACAAATTTGGGACATCTTCACTACTATTTTTGCATTGAAGTGATACAAAATCCAAAGTGTATATTCATCTCCTAGAAGAAGTACAATGGAGAACTGTTGAACAAGTTTGGCATGGTTGAGTGCAATCATGTTTCTACTCCAATGGAACAGAATTTGAAACTCACATCAAAAGAAGGGAATGAATTTGAGTATGCAACCAAGTATAAAGAGCTTGTGGGAAGTCTTATCTATCTTACTACTACCAGACCAGACATTTCATTTGTTGTTGGGATTCTTTCCAGGTTCATGCAAAAGCCTTGTGAAGGACATTGGTCTACTACAAAAAGAGTTCTAAAATACTTAAAAGGAACTCAAGATTTTGTACTCAAGTACTCTAAGGTGGATGACTTCAACCTGATCGAATATTTTGATTCAGACTTTGACGAGAATAAGGAAAATGGAGTATCAACTTCAGGCTATCTCATGAGTCTTGGATCAACAGTTGTCTCCTGGAGATCACGCAAACAACCAGTCCCAACGGATTCCACAACAAAGGCAGAATATGTGGCAGCTATAGAAGTGACGAAGGAGATTGTGTGGCTCAAGAAAATACTTGAAGATTTACAGGAGAAACAAGTGAATTCTACTCCACTTCTAGTTGATAATACTTCTGCAATCAAGTTGGCCAAGAATCCTAGATTCCATGATCGAACTAAGCACATCAACAAAAAGTATCACCTGATTCGATATCATGTAGAGGCCAAGACTATTCACTTAAGACATTGTTCTACAAATGAACAAATTGCAGACATCTTCACCAAAGCGCTTGGAAGAGAAAATTTTGAGAAGTTCAGAATGATGCTTGGACTCACACACACCCCTTCGAATTAAGGGGGGGAATGTTGGACACGTAATCTTTTGTGGTTACATTACTTGTAACAGTAATGTACATATGAAGTGTCATAGGTGATAAGAAGGATCACCGGTTGGGAAAGACCAATAGTCACATCTATGTATATTTATAGAGTTTCAAGTTAATGCAATAAACATCCAAGTGTGGAGTTACATTTCTACCCACTCCTAGCCTGACATCCTCCAACCACATCCTAGACCGAATTCCACTCAAAGAGTCGCTTCCCTTTTTATAGTGCTCCCATCTGTGAGGGGCACCAAGAGAGAGATTGATAACGGCCTTGCTTCCGACTCCAAATCAGTACGGACTTGAATGACCATTCCTACTTTCATGAGATCCCAACGACATTGCCAATCTGGGTCCCATACCAACAGTGAAACGAGAACATCCAATCCCTAGTGATAGGGCACCTCTTCCAAGCAATAGCACAGTACACAATCCAACTCCTCTAAACAACCCTCTATCTTGAGCTTCCTCCATTCAACCTCGGATGTTAGGAGAGATAGTTCCAATGGACCATGATATGCTCATATCATTTGTATTCCAAATTCTAGATCCATCATTTTTGTACATCTCTCTCTTAAATCGACTCTCCACTTTTGGAGTTGGCTTTTTAGGATTTAGATTTGATCCATACTTTACTTTTTGGCATCTGCATCTTGCTTTTTTATAGGAGTCATCTTCATGCTCCTACTTTGTATTGATCTCATTGTACCTAGCAATATCATTGACCTACTTTATTTTTCATTTGTTAGACATTAATAAATTTATCTTATCTATCTTGGTCTTGGAGTGCTAGGTTCTTGGAGGAAGTTCAAGGGAAAATCTAAGGTTAGAGTTTTACCCTAAGGACGCAAAGAATCTAGGGTTTATTATAAACACGAGAGGGACAAAGATAGCATTGCATCTTGTAGCTCTTGTGAGAGAAGACGACTAGGTTTTTGTAGCATTTGGAAATCCTAGTGCTACTTATGCTTGTTAACAAGGAGAAGAGAAGGAGACATCTTTCATGTGCCAAGGACAACTTGTTGGTGTTGATGCTAGTCTGTTGAGAACCCTTGGTGGAGTGACCAACTTCGGTTAGGAGTGATTCCTAGCTAGAGGGAGTTGGTGGCTAGGGTTTTCTACGGTTTCGCTAGCTAAGGTTTGGAGAGCTAGACTTGTACCAGCTCTGTGAGAAAGTTGTGGTATGTATTTGCACTTCATTTCTTACATATATATGAAGTTTCCAGCTATCCAAATATTGTGTACTTGCAGATTTGGTTTTCAGCCTATGTTGTCTTCTTGATTGGGCGGCTTCCAGCTCTTGTTGTTCATGCCGATTTGACATATTATATTGCTGATATTGTTAAGTGATTTAACACTCACTTTGAAGATAAAAGAGAAGATTTTCTGCTGTAAAAATATGTTGTAATAAAGTTATTTCAAATCTGTTATATGCTTGGAAAAGTGTGCCCTAAGAGCTGTACCTTGTTAACATTGAAGTACACTTGTATGGTATTTATTCTCTTGGGCTGCCGGGTGGATTTGGGTTAAAACTTAAAGTAAAGTGAAATATTTTCTGCCATAATTGAATACTTCAGATCAGTCCTAAGGCTGAAAATTCATGGGGATTAGATCCAGGAAACCTCAAGTAAACGAGGTGAAATTTCAGATTTGAATTATTTACCCCGATTCACAAAATTTTGACAATAACCAACCAACTTCTTGTCACAATAAGCCCACACGACTACAAGGACTTGATCATTGCAATTATCTAGATCCACATTACATAAAGTAGTCAATTCAGTAGCCAAGATTTTGTTGGGAGCTTAAATTTATCCATTAGCTCAAGTATGGTAAGGTAAGCTTGTGTCATGTTGGAACATAAATTCTACTAATAACATTTTAATGCTCTCTTTACATAATGTTTGTTCTTGATAACTTGTGATGATCAATGGACAACCAAACCTTGTAGTAATATTTTGATATAAAAATTTAGTGGTTGTGCTAAGAGTACAGTCTTCAATAGTCTGTCAAGTTGTTGTCTAGCAGCAAGCCAGAGTGCTTGCTATGAAGATGACCCAAGTTTGAAAACTGCAACTCACTGCATTTAATTAATATGATTGACTAAAGAAGTTTCTCTTAAGTATCAAATTCCTAAAAGAATCCTAGCTCAACTTCTACATGTAGTAAACTTGGACCTCTCTTGTTAATTCATCAAAGAGTTAAGGAACAATTCCCATGCTAAAACAATTTCAAACAAGTTTTATGAGAAAGATTGTCACTCTTCAACAAGCTCTTGATCTTCATAGTTTTTTAATTGCCAAATGAATATGTCCGCATCTGAGTTCTACCAGATTCAAAGAGGACTCCAATTGTAGCTCTTGATCTCAATCATGTTCAAATTCATTCTCGACTTTGTAATTTGATCTTGATGATTTGACTTTGTTCATTGACTTCTAATGGCTAGGACCACATTCTTTCAACATTTGGGTTAAGACGGATGATCACTTTCTTTCCATCTCCTTCAAAGGCAAAGTGATTATGGTCTAAATAAAATGAGCCTTGTTAACACTCAAACCTGCACCAACAGTTCAGTGTACCAGTTCGCACTCAGAGGAGAAGGTTGGTGCACTTGTGTAGCACCAGGATTAGAATCTTTTCTTGGAATTTGTGCTATTCTTGTGCATGAGAACTCTATTCTTGAGGAGGACACTTGGCCTATCCTTGGCAGTAGTGCTAAGGGAGGTGCAGCCTTTAGAACTGATCCTTTCTTGGATAGAGTGCCAAAATCAACATTGAATCTATCCTAGGAAAAGATATTGATTTAGATTTTTGGGGGAAAAACACGCCAAATTTAGACCATGACTTCAAATTTGGAACCAAGGCTTCATCTATAAGAAGAGGTCAGACAAACAGTTCAATTCATTGGTGCATCTTCAGTCTTTCTTCCTTCCACCATTCAGTCTTATCTTCTTCCTTTCATGTCTGAGTTTTCTAGGCAGCATTCAAGTGTTGTCATAGATCATATCCCTTGCATAATTCTTCTGTATTTTGTATCTCCGAAAATTTTGCAGAGACAAGAATTCTAAGTTATGACCGAATCCCCTTAGCTCCTCTGGCTAAGCATGATTATGATATGAAATCCTTCAGACCTTGTACTTAACAGCTCTGATTAAAGAAGAAAAGAAGTCATCCCTTCTCTTTGGTCAATGATGACTACTTGGTTGTGTAAGAATTCTTTTGTTTGATATCTCACACATGTTTATAGATTCAAATTTGGAAGTATTTTATCCAGGAAATTCTGCATTACAGTTGCCTTGCTGATATTCTTTCTATTTCTTTATTTCTTCTTTCACTACCGAAGCTTCCTACGGCACAGGTCTCTTAAAAAATCGGACTTAATCATTCTTGAATTTTGAGTTTTAAAGCTGAATTCAAACAATTTATTCACAGCTTTAAAGAATCTAATTTTCAGATTTGCCGATATTAATCGCAGATCTGAAAATGTCTTGCTGATTTGAAGTATAAGATGCAAAATTAGAGAGATTTAATGAGCAAGATCTAGGGATACTTCCCTACAATCAGCAAGTACTGATTCTAAATCGAGAGGTGCACACTAGTGACAGGAACAGTGTTACTAAACCATCCATTTGAAACCCATTCAGGTTGATTTCTCAAAGGGCAATTTCAAGTGATAACAAGCCTCTCATTCCTTTTCCCTTTAGGCAAGAACAATGAATGCATCTTCCAAATCAAACACTTTGAAATCAAAATAGAAGGTTATCCCCATCAAACTTGTTTCTGCACTTTTTAAAACACCCAAAGGGTCAGCAAGATGTTTGTTGGCCACCCTTAGATAGTTCTTCCAGCGTGATAGGGCTAGTTGGCCCATTTGAATCAAAGTCTTTCAACAAAATATTTACCAGAGAGGGAAAGTCCAATATACCTTGTGGTAGAAAGAATTCTTCAATTTCAAGGTAAACTTGTGGATCAAATTCAAAGATTACATCCCCAAAATAGGCCAATCTTTGCAAAATTTTTACTTGAATTTGATTCTCCTTCTCTTGTCGAGATAGATATGCTCCTTGTAATAGTTGTAGAGTCTTTAGAAGTTTGGATAGTGGATTCCCTTCTTTAAGAAGAACCACCAACTTTTGAATTTCTTCCATTCAATTGGAAGAGCAATCAAGCACAATAAGAGAATCTTCTTCTCGTCCCAAATTTTGAAACAACATGCCAACATCCCTAAAGACTTGCTTTTGTTCCACTAGATTTGGGAATTGGGTTTACATCTTTACCCTCCCAATTGTTGGCTGAGCCAAATCATTTGATCCGACATTAGCACCAATCCTCGCTCCATGTCTTCTAAGTACATTTGAATCAAGATGTACCTTCCAAACATTCAACCTTCTTTCTTTAGGTACAACAAGAAGCATATTAACATTTCTCTTTTTCCTAATCTTATGAAGAAGGGCAGGGAAATCTTCAATCCTCCACAAAATTATAATATATCCAAGTATGTCTTGTCCTTGAAGCAAATATAGCAAGACAGTCTTCCTAGACCACATCCTCTTCAGCAACCTTGTCCATGCCCACTTGTTGCTTGTCCTCCTCTTTGTAGGTTTAATTATGGGGAAATGACAGCTTAATATAAGATTGGGGGATATGTTGTCCTCTTTCTTGCTTCATTGTGAAAAGAGTTTGAAGTTAAAAGAATTATTCTCGCACACACCATACTTTCCATTTCTTTAGATTCTTTGAACAATTTCAAGTGCCATGGGTACATTGCCATCACAAATTTCMCAAGGAACCATCTCAAAATTGGAATCTTAATTGTGATCCTAAATTCTTAAATCCTTAGCTAGATTGCTCAGAATTCAATTGGCATCAAAACTAGTGAATGCTAATAAAGGGATCAGAGACAAGCATAGCAAACCAGAAAGGAGCATCACACAGTGGAGAATCAGACGTGGCGAGAGAAAGTGAGCAAAGGTGCTCTCGGCAGGAAGTTTGCATAGTAATGAATGTATCTAGGGTTCCCTATCCAAGCAAGCTTAAATGTCACCTGCTTTAGAGATTGTCCAAAATAGGGCAAGTTTTGACTGAATGTCAACTCAACTCACCAGCTTAGTCTCACGATACTCAACGAATCCTGTGCCTCAGAGGTCTGCATATACAATATAGCAGGCGAAGAGAAGTACCACATCCAAAATATTAAAACAA
Source organism: Picea engelmannii (assembly GCA_009831015.1). NCBI lineage: Eukaryota > Viridiplantae > Streptophyta > Pinopsida > Pinales > Pinaceae > Picea > Picea engelmannii. Next base: position 188,129 of record ML800508.1, read on the forward strand.
AAAAAGAAAACAGAAAAACTGGTATTTTTATATATACAAGGCTGTCATTGACCACTGTACTTTCAATCAGAGAAAATATTGTTGCACTTGTACAAAACCTTAAATCTCAAATGTACTAGTGCATTCCTAGCCTAATTGGAAAAGATATATGTATTCCACATGAGTGTCAACGTGAGAGTTGACACTACTCAGGTACACAAAGCAAGAGTCCATAAACTCCATTTTTATTCTCACAATCAAGAAACATAAAAAAGCTAGAGATACTTCACAAGAAAAGGACTTTAATGATGTAATGTCACTCCTAACTAAGCTAGAACCATCACAAAATAATAAGCAAGTCAATGAGAGGGGCAAAACATACATTACTGGATCCGCCTGTCTGACATGCTGGAAATGTGAATCCAGATCCAAATCCGGCAGGATCTGCCATGAATACAGCAAGAAACGCTAATGCATTTTGGATCCATCCAAGATCCGCCGGTGGAAAGATATCCCACATTGCTGGAAACATCCAGTACACAGATCCTCAACAAAAAAAAACTGATGAAACCCTAAAAAGGTAGGGCCCTAATGGGTGACAAATGATCCTCCAAAATGGGCTTTGTCACCTTCAAACTATGACTGATTAACTCGAGATGATAGACCTCTCAAATATGTTCTTTAACAACTAGCAAGACTTCTAGATGATTTTTCAGTATAAATTTCATCAAGAGAATGCATATTGTGTTTACCTCATCTGCCTGCTTATAGCTGCCAATCTCCATGTATTTCAAGCATTGAATGCCAAAAGTGCTCAATTGCAGGGTTGTTTTCAATTTTGAGTAATTTTTCTGTTCTTACGTTTGAGGACATCTTTTAAACACTTGGCAAACAAAAATATTAAAAACCCACAAGGATTCAATTTTGAATAGAACAGTTCTTCCTTCACAAATTTCAGTGCTCTGGTGCAAGGTTTTTGATAGCAAAAATTGGGTTCACTGCAGCTCTTCAAATTTGTTTATAATCATACCCACAATCTTTTCTGGCCCAAATTCATATTGCTTCTCTTGCACAACAACATTCCCCCTTGCAAATTAATCAGTTTAACCTTCCTTTCTTCTTTGTCTGTCAATTTTTACTTGCTTCTGTCTGACAGTTTAGTGTGATGCCAAAATGCTGGGGTGGGAGTGTCTTAGTTTAATAAAGCGGAATAGCATTATGGAGGATTATAGCCACTCATCAAATGACCACAACTGTTCATGCCCATTCAATGTTCTGATTCATGAATGGTTTTGAATCTTAAATCTAAATTTTTGATGGTTTTTTTAAGAATTATAAAAATATGTTTATATTTTTTATCTGTCATTTTCTCGCCATATCCAGATCCTGGCTTTTCAAAAATCTGGTGGATCTGGATCCGTATCCAAATCCTGGTAACTTGGGACACAACTGACAAACAACAGAAAACAATAAAGATACAATGAGAAGTGAGTTTATAGAAGTACTATCACCCTTTCTCAAATAAGCAGTAATGGTTAATGGAATATAATCAGAAGTATCATGCATTAAATTGCATTTTGACTCCTAAAACAATGCAATAGTAAGGAGCTGTCCATCCACAGTGGTGTAGTCATTAAGACAGGTTCAAACAGCAGCACACATAGAACACAGATCATGTGTATTACGAGTTGGTTGAAACTTGAGTTGGACGGCCCTCAAGTTAAAGTGTGTTTACTGCAATAGTGCAAAGTTGGGGTTCATAGCTCGCCATGGATTAAAAAAAAGCACTTAACCTTAACTGAAAAAAGGCAATAGTCAGGAGTATATAGTGCAATCATACACTTTCCAGAATCCAATCACATCAAAAGTGTAATAATGTTTATGCAGAGAGTTTTAATAGCTAACTTGAGGGCTCCTTATAATTTGAAGAACTTACAAAAAGAACAAATAAAACAAGGCGAAGTGATGTAAAAATATCATTTCATCAATGAGAAAGGCAAATCTTTGAATGCAAGAAAGAGTCAAACACATTAACAGAACTTGTAATATCCTTGCTTACCTTTAACCCAGATGGGAGGAGCACCAGTTGCATTTGCAACAAGAAAAGACATTGCAATATCTTCACAGTTCCTATTACATATAAATAGGATAAGTTAAAAAACAGCGTGATCAATATGGAAATTGCTCTAGTATAAACATGATTAGTGGAAATAATGGAGTTCACATCTGACATAACAGAACACTCATAAAGAGCATGTTTAAGTAATTAATGCTAGATACGGAACAAACCTTTCCTTGATTACATACTCCCGGATAGATGCTGGCATCTGATTAGTATACATATCTAGATATTTTTTATGTAAAAATGCTGCCTTGGAAAGAACCATGCTATATGTACCCATCCACCAGACAGACCACCAACCTCCATAAGTATAGCGTCCTACATCATGGTTCTGCAGACATAAAAGGTGTATAAGGAACAAAAAGTGAAGAGAATCTACAAACAAACAATAAAACTATATGCTTCAAAGAAACAGAATTACAATCTTACGACCATAAATCATACGACATTAATTATTTAGAATTTTACACAGAATATTGGTTTATCGTTTTAACAGTTCAAAGAATAGTATAAACTTGTGGAAACTTGGGAGTCCATATTGACAAATCTTGGGAGTCCAGTACATTAAAAATGTATCACCAGATATCTTACAATAATAATTATATGGAATTTTACATGGACTGTAGCAGTTCAAAGAATAGCGCACACTGCAAACTTGTCAAAACTTGAAAGAAATCTTAAGAGTCCAGTACATTCAAGTACAAGTTGCTTTGCTCTTCCAAGATCTCAGAGATTAATGTCTTCCACTGGCTTTCAATTTCTCAAAGCCTCAAATCAATATGGGTTTCCAAAATCTTGGTGATTAACAACTTCCAATATTGAGGAACCTAAAGTATGTATTCAAAATTCAAATGCCAGAATCTACAAAGGCACTCTTACATTTCTATAGGAGATAACACTAAAGACAGCTATCAATCATCTCTCCTAATCTACCTCCACCAAAGGCATTTGCTTATTACTAGAAAATCATGCTGTAAAAGAACAGTAAATGGTATAACTCTTGCGGAATTATAAAACTCGTAAAAAACACCTTCCTCCATGTCTTGAGTTATAACTCGTTACAAACAAAGAAGGAAGAAAAAAATAAAAGACAGAATGACAAACATACCACCAAAAGTAAGATGATCTTTAGTTTTCTGTTTACAAAGGGCGATGTTTACGCATGAAAACAAAAATAGAACAAACAACATATCCAGGCCTTCATAAATACTCACAAATACAACGCAAAAGATAGCAATACCTATATGTCAAAAGCCAACTATTGAGAGCCAGTTCAAATTCAGATGCACAAAATTATAATACTCATCAACAACAATCAGTGCAAAAGTGGGTAGTGCATACCTTTGAATCGACCCAGTGCATGCGAGGTACAAAACCAACCATGCTATCTGGAGCACTTTGCCATACACTGAATGCAAACTCCAAGGTGGCGCAAGGAAATACAACGTCATCATCAACCGAAAATATTGCATCTGTTCTTAGGCCTTCAATTGGCCTAAATCTATTATTTAGGTTGTCCACTTCATTGAGATTGAACCTAAGGTCAGGTCTGTTCCTATTTTTAGATTTTAAGTGCACACTTCTCTTGAGATAGGCTTGGAGAGAAGCAGAGGGTGGTTCAATCTCACTCCAGACAACATGTATTGCATCAACACTGCTACAACCTGCATAGTGAGCAACAGATTGCTTCAGAAGATCATTCCGCCTCCAGGTATTAATCAACACTGTATACTCTTTCCTGCAATACGACAGAAAATATGGCCAAATGCAATGTTGTTAGTCTACTGTCTACAGGTAACCATTTGAAAAATGTATTCCAGCATCCGTGCGACTAAAAACCAATTAACCAACTTCTGTAAACAAAACTTGCAATTGAATTTATGATGTTATATTTTAGATCTTGCATTCAAGATTCCTACTACCTAGCCAAACACTTTCACTCTTAGCCAAGCACTTAACATATGAAAATATTTGTGTGGGAAATAAGCTTGAGGATTTCCATATACACAAAGTCACGATGGAACTAAGCACTGAATGTAAATACATGAAATGCTTTCGTAGATATGTCCAGACGCCATCTTGTTTGATCAGAACATCTCTTACCATCTGTAGATCCCTGTATGGATAAACTTGGGCATATAATCAGAGATGAGACGAACTCCTTTGGTAGATCAACTGGTGTCTTACTTTTAATTTGGCTCGGTTTATCCCAAAATCATTGGATCTTGATCCCACAATCAAGCAAAAGAGTTTCTTTAAGTATTTCTGTCAAGTAGCCAATTGCTTTGCATTGGAATTTCTGGTTTTCTAGATCTCATCTGTATTTTACAAACTTTAGTAAGAGGTTATTTTAAGTTTTAACATTTAAGTGGGCATAAGATTCTCAAGATGCTTTGCGAAGGATATCTAGCAGCACATCCCAGAGCACTCAAAAACATTATGAAACTCTGACAGGCCCCTGTGCCATGACAACTGTCAGATTGATATAACTAAATCAATCAATATCAGTTTTTATTCTCTCTCTTGATAACAATCATTCTCATTGACCAAGACAATGAATTTAAAGTTTTTAGGTTTATATGAATCCCTAAGTGAGTTCCATTCTTCATTTTGCTTCCTCCTGTAATACTTTTTGTGTAGTAGATTAGATCATTATATTCATTCCCTGCCTCAGTTTCTCTTCATTTTCACTCCCAATTCCATTTTAGCTGTTTGCTCTTCCTCTTGTAATGTTTTGTTTAGTAAATTTTTAAAACTCATTTTAGACTTTGCACTTAATTTGCTATAAGCATTCATTCGTTTGGAATTCTGCACTATTTTTTCAACCGACTTTATGACCATGGTAAGGCTATTCCATAACAGCTTATGTAACCTACACAAATGGCAGAAATAAAACCTGTACAAACAGAAAGATGATTTTTTTTGAAAAAATATGTACAGAAGTAATTAAAGTAAGAATGAAGGAGATTCAAGAAAATGCAAATCAATAGAAGTACAAAAATTATCAAAGAAACAAGTGCACATTAATACAAAAAAAAAACTAAACCAATAAACAATATAAATACAGAAAAAATTCAAAAACTGTGACAGATGATTTCTGCAAGGTAAATAAAACCCACATGACTCCAGACACAAAGCATTCAAGAAATAACTGAATCCATAAAATTTAGTAATTAACAAGAGAACAATCAAGTACGCATAAATATTAGATATGACTGAAAAACGAACAAATATGAGTTATCAAAAAGCTTTGGAAAAAAATGAACATAAGTACAAAATTTGTCTAAGAAAATGAAACCCGGATGACTACAAAAAAATTCTAAAACAGACCATATCAGATGAACAGAGAATAAAAGCCTAAGCAAACAAACCCAATAAAACTCTGGAAATGTCTGATTAAAGAACAAAACCACATCATGGCAAGAAATTGAAAATGCCAAATCTTTAATAGAAAGAGATCTTGTCAATTGGATCTAGTCTAAGTGGTTGTGGGATGGAGTGTCATCCTCCCCACCCAGGTTCTATTCCCCTGAGTGACATGTTGAGCTCATAATAAGTATATTGTTGTCGTGGCTTTGAGCCTTGTTGTTGACCTGGCCTTGTGCCCTGAAGAATCTAAAGTTTACCCTGGGTACCATCCTCAGAATGAGGAAAGTGCCTGGAGATTTACCCCTACCTAGAAAAAAAAAAGAAAAAAGTCCCTAAAATCTAGAAGGTACACATACAATCAAAAGTATTCACAGCTTTACAATGAAACTCCTAAAACATTTCGAAACCCAAAAAGAGATCTATGTATGTGAGTAAGTATATTGTATGTACTCGATTGCAACAAAAAAGGGGCAAGTAATTTACAGGTAATGGGTGATTCCAAGCTGGTCATCGATTGGGCTTCCAAAAAAGTTTCAGTGTTGGACATTCGGCTTGGCCCACTGTTACAGGATATCCTGGATTCTCTTCAACCCTTCAAGTGGCTTTCATTCAGGCATATCTACAGGGAGCTTAATGTGAAAGTGGATGAGCTTTCAAAGGAAGCATTATCTTTACCAGTTGGGGCCTTTGGATTGTATGAATTTGTAGATGGGGAGGAGGTTGAGTCAATGGAGTTTAGGCTATAATTCTCTTTTTCTTTATATGACAAATAGGAATCTGATGATAAGCATAGAAGGAATGTAGTGACCTGGCAAACAAGAGAACTTTTTGAATGCTGTATAGTTTGCACAGACTTTTTGTACAAGTTTTTTTGTTTATGAAAAGAAAAGCTGCAATATGTAGGATAGTTTGTTTGGTCTCTTACAGACAGGATAACAGGATAGGGGAAGGCGATAAGCTATGTCAAGTTCGATTTTGAACAGCAATATGTATATCACCTCTCATGAATATAAAAAAAAAATCTTTGGAAAAAAAAAAAGTATACCGTATGTACTTGTGTATCTATATCTATATGGGTGTATGTACCTGTGTATCTATGTATGTATGTATACACAGGCACATAGTGAAAACAAAAATTAACAACGAAGCCAATAAATAATTCTAAAAACCACAAATTTATCTAAATGAGAACCGAGAACAAATCTCTAGTGAAAGGGGAAATGAAAGAGAAAAATAAAGTCAGCTTGGGACTGTGTGTGAGGGGTTTCACAAAGTGACCAATGTTTCATTCCCAAAGGCTCCACCCAGTAACTTAAGGTAGCCATGGCCCATGGAGGGAGCTAGCAGTCCATCTTAGGGCACTGGGAGATGACAACCCATGTGCACACATCACAGGCCCAAGCACATCTCCACGTTCTCCTTAATACTGTAGAGTTATGTGGCACCTGGAGGTAGGGATCAAACTGATGACACTGGGAGGTGATGACCCACATGGCCATATTGTGGATCCACAAGGCCATGTTACAGATCCAAGCCCACCTCCATGTGTTGTTGAGGCCTTTCATTTATTGCACTATGGGCTCCAGACCAAAGTTCCACTCCCACGGGATTTAAGGTGAGGCATGGGGACGCCTGCAAGTAGGGGTCGAATTTATAGCATTTGGGAATGAGGTCAAGATAGCATTTGGGAATGAGGTCAAGTGCCGTATGTTATGGACCTAAGCCCACACCATGTTCTCCCTAAAACCCACCATGGAACTATTGGCCAAGGTTCCATTTGCACAGGCTTTATCCATGGAGGCATCTGGAGATAGGTGTCAAACGTATGGCATTGGGAGATAAGTCATTGGTGTTCATATTAACGATCCAAGACAAT
>ML800508.1:206395-220994 GCA_009831015.1 Picea engelmannii
AAAGTGAGTAATGAGAAGGGACCCGAAACGTCTCTTCACATGCCCAAGCTCTTGGCTACACACAAATTTGAACCCGTGGAAGGAATTTTCTCTTGTCAAGGTGGGATTATGGCTCCTTGGCATGGAATTCAATAGTGGAGACCATGGTTATCAAGTTTGTGCAATAATTTAATGAGTTTTACTTGTTTGATTAGGGTGGTGTGTATGCTTTTAGTCTCTTTTTAGGAATGTGGGTGAGCCCCCTCCTTTGCTTTCTTCCAATATAGGTAAACCCACATTCGTCTAAATTGATCCAAGCACCGACTCTGGGAGTATTGTTTATGTCCTTGTCTCTCCTCCTAGGGGATTTTCATTTCTTCTGTATAAATTCTCATCGATTATGAGAAGGACTCTTATGTTGGGTGGCAGCATAGACATTATAGTGCACATAACTAATCAATTATTGGTCTCTTAGGGTTGGAAGGTTATGTCTCTTTTCAGCTCGGGGAGGTTTTCATTCATATGAAGAGTTTCAAGCTTTGGCTTTGGGTATTTTGTTTGTGTTCTCTTCTCTCCCTCGGGTGGAAGTTTGCTTTTTCTATTTGAGTTCTCCACAAATTTGTTTAGGTATCTTTTGTTGGGCGGTTGCATAGACTATATTGAGCCTAGAATAAATTCCTTCTAGGTACCCAAGGGTTTGAAGGTGAAGCGAAGCATTTGGACAAAGGGTAGCACAAACATTTTACAGGTGATTTGGAGCCTTGATTGTAACATAATTTTGATGGATTATAGGGAGTTGCAAAAGATTGTGCATGTTCTAAGAAATCACAAGGAATCTGTAAGGGGTAACAAAACTTCAATCTTCGTAGCAACATCGGAAATGCATAAGAAAAAACACTAGGTTACTACTCAGATAATAACAATCATAGATGCACTTGTTCAACAAACGCGTCAAATAGTTTTTCTAGAGGTAGAATGGAATATGCTTAGGAACATGGTTATAAATTTGAGTAAGGGAGATCAATTGAGGCTTCAAATCAAGTGCAATCAGTCACTTCCAACTGTGAAGGGACAAAGAAGAAGAAATTGTGCACTAGCTAACTGAAGATATGAAAATTGTAAAGCCAGACTCGAGTCCAATGAATGAAACAATGGAAGAAGCAACGAGTCGTCATGCTTTATGTTAAGTTTGTGTTTTATAAAGTCATTAGGATCTTACGTTTATTTTGTAGAATCTATGCCATAAGGAAATACTGAGAAGTTTTGCTTACATATCTAGGTAGTCTTTGATATAATATGGTAGATAGTATTGTTTTTTGTTCTTGTTTAAAATCTTTGAAACATAACTTGGATGTAATTTCTCTACGAGCTCTATTGCATTTTTTATTAAATATCCCAATTATAGTTTAAAAGAATAAAAATGTGTGCATGGTGTGCATTATTTAGATATCAAGCTAACTTAAACACTATTATTTTTATTTTTATTTTTATTATTATAATTAAATAATTTAATTTTTTGTTGACTTATCCTACGTAAACATTACATTACCTTCCACATATCCCTCATATCAAATTATAGAATGTACCCCACAACATAACTAGTCATTATAATGTTAAAACCAATACATGATAGGCCTTTCACCCTTAACCCCACCTTCATGAGGGTGGGAGTAACAAATACACACTTTCACCACCAATTACTTCCTCATAAGGAGGGTGGAAGTAACAAATACACATCCTTGGGGTGGCAAATGTGGGGGGAAGTCTCCACGATCTCGAAGGAAACAAAGTTTTCTACTACACCCAAGGGCTTGGAAAAGTCTTAAACAATCTTGTTGAGGCCTACTAGTTGTGGAGGGGCCTCTGCATCACAAATGAATAAGGTTTCAAAACATTAATAACATTGGAGGACTATGTGTTGGTTATCAAAGCGATGATAGACTAAACAAACTTGGGGGGAAACAAATTGAATTCACTCATCTCAAGAATCAAGCAAATTCTCTCCCAATTCGATCAGGTTCCATTCTACCACATAAAAAGAGAGTTGAATGGTGAGGTGAACCATTGGGCCAAGGTGGCCTCGTGCTTAAGCTCTAGGTTATTAATTAAAATTAATGGGGTGATTTACCTTGGCGCCATACCTTATTGAATTTATTTGCACATCTTTCGATATGCATTCAATTACAACGTACAACTAAATGCAAAGTGGGAAGGATGAAAGGTGGCCTTCATGATTCTCACACTTGATTTGTATGTCTCCTTCCAAGGTTATTTTGTAATACCCCAAGGTTGAGTCCCTGTTGAATTGTAATTATGTTTATAGGCTGGTGAGCCAAGTGTTTATAAGTTGGAAGGCTTATGTTCTTATTAAGCCGAAGAGCCTATATGTTAAGGCCAATGATCCTGATTTTGCATATGAAATTACTCAAATCATTAATATAATTACATCATTGCGTGTAGACTGACCATGAAGAAAGATTTCTGGGGGACTAATGGAGATGAGAGGCTAGGAAAAAAGAATAAGCTTATGAACTTAACCCAAAGGGAATATTATAATGTATTTTCCTAAAAATACTAAGGTTTAGGAAATAACCCCTTTTATCCTAAGTACCTTTGGGGAGAGGAACAAACTCCAAGTGGAGAGGAACGAGCTCCCAAGAGAACCATATGTCAACCTGTGCGCATGTAGTTTTATGTGGGAAATCAATCTGTTGGGGGGTTCACTAGCCATTATTTTCATGCTCCCCACTCATGCACGCACTAAAACCGAGCATTATGGCAGCCAGCCATTCCTCCATTGTTGACATATGGAACCTATGAAACCCTGCAAGTTCGTGAAGTTAACTCGTTTGCATGTGAGGCACAACATGACTGCGCAGTGCCTGAGCCATATCGCGCCCCAACCATTTTGTTGTTGATGCCCACGTTTTTCTATGGACTGGTGTGGCTTATTGTCATTACTAGAGATATACCCGATTTTTTGTTGTGATTATCCTGACTGGATTGTCCTGGGAGTTGGACTGAAGAAGCAGGTTGTTAGGCCTGTGAGCAACTCTCTCTAGGTGAGAGAGGTTGTTGGGGAAGTGATTTTCCCAGAGAGAGCCTCACAATAGTTATAGTGCTCCGATACTTCATGCCCGGTATGTCGTTGAAGTCCTAGAAGGGGAGTGGAGCAGGCGAAGGACTATCAAGCAGAGAAGGGGCACACTCCCTGGGGTGGGACATGCATGTGGGGAATGAGGGACTATACGCTGTGGACATGAGTGGACTTCTGGGGACAAAATCCTTCCTGTAGACTTTGTAACCTCACCCTAGCCTAGGATTCCCTTTACCCTTAGTGGAGTTTACTCCCAGCTCGGGGGTGACCCACTGTTGATAGCTTGGAGCAGCGTGGTCTAAGGCTGAGAGGTTTGTGGAAGATTTGCATGCAGTTGGTGGCTTTCATAAAAGATAAGTACCATCTCTATGTTAATTGTTCATGTTGTGTATTATGTACATGTCTTTATATTTATAAGAATTGCATGTGTTGCTGCATGTATGTTTTACTGTGATTTTCCGCATTTAATTTGTGTACTAGTAGAATGCATATTAGTTGTTTAAGTTTATATATATGATGTTCTGCAAAGAGCTACGTTTTCCATGGCCCAACTGATCCATGTTCGATAACACAGGTATTCCAACAGAGGACGAACACCTTCAGTAACCACTTACATAACCAGATCAAAGATCAACACACCAATGTTTTCATGTGGTAAAACCTCTATGGGGAAACATCCACAGCCCCAACCAACACGACCACTTGGAGCAGTTTATTAATGCAAAAGAAAAATATTACAAAGAGATTTTACAAGAGAGTTTCTCACAATCGATCATCGGCAAATGACTCTCCATGCTCTTTAAATAGAGATCATGGACCAATCGGTTGTTAAGCCATGGATCAATGGTTGTTAAGATCGAGGAGAGTATGAATCGTCGGATCACTCTATGTCGGGAACATATTGTGACCGTCGGATTTCCTAACTACAAATGCATACTAAAGAAACACATTTTTCCCTAATGACACATTAGACCAAGTAGATCTTAACTAACTCCTAAGTGTCTAAATATCCTAACATCCCCCCTTAAAAACAACTTGGGATAGGATTGAAGGATTTACAATGTTGACACAATATTAGAAGGAAGGAGGCATTAGAGCCTATCCCCCCTTAATGACAACTTCATGAACTCCTAACATAGATCGAAGTTTGGAAAACTTCGCTTCTATAGGAGACTTTGTGAAAATGTCTGCAACTTGATCTTTTGTAGGGCAAAATTAGCACTTCAATAACTTGATCATGAATGAGCTTTTTGATGAAGTGCATGTGTAGCTCGATGTGCTTGCTGAGCTTATGTTGAACTGGGTCTTTGGCGAGCTTAAAGGCACTCTGATTGTCGTACCAAAGGCTAGTCAGATGCTCCTGCTCGAATCCAAACTCTGAAAGGATCTGTTGAAGCGAGAAGGCTTCCTGACTTGCATTTATCGCTGCTCGGTACTCTACTTCTGCTGAAGAAAGTGCAATAGTCTATTGTTTCTTACAGGCCCAAGTGATATGTCCTGAACCAGGGATGAAAACATAACCTGCAGTAGACTTCTGATCATCAGGGTCACCGACCCAATCTAAATCAGTGAAACCAACCAATAAAGGAGTCCCCCCTGAACTGTAATGTATCCTGAACTGAACTGTACCACGGACATAGTGAAGTATCCTCTTAGCTGCTTTCCAATGGCTTTCATGGGGTGTTTGCATATACCGAGCAACAAGACCAACATCAAAGGAAATATCAGGATGGGTATGAGTCAAGTATAAGAGAGTACCAACTAACTGACGTTACATGGTGGCATCAACTTCAAGAGAAATACAAGTGGCAATAAGCTTGAATCCAGACTGGAAGGGAGAAGGGGTTGGTTTACAATCATCCATGTGAAAGCGACGAAGAAGGTTACAAGCATACTTAGAATGGGAAAGAAAAATTCCTTCATTGGTTTGCAAAACTTGGAGGCCAAGGAAATAGTGCAAAAAGCCTAAGTCTGTCATTTCAAATTTTTCTTAAGACTGGTTTTCACATCGTTTAAAAGTTTTGAGTCACTACCAGTAAAGATAAGGTCATCAATATAAAGAACAAGGATTGTGAGATGGCTTCCTACTTTCTTGGTAGAGACATTAGGATCAGAATGCCATCTAGAGAATCCGGTGTCAATAAGAAAGATGTCCATTTTGGCATACCAAGCTCGGGGAGCTTGCTTAAGACCATAAAGATATTTCTTAAGGCGACAAACAAGGCTAGAGTCATTCTAAACATAGTCAGGAGGTTGTTCCATGTAGATTTCTTCTTGCAAATATCCATGCAAGAAGGTGGATTTAACATCCATCTGATGGACCTCCCATTTATGTGAGGGAGTAAGGGCAAGAAAAAGGTGGATGGAATTCATTTTGGCTATAGGGGCAAATGTTTCATTATAGTCAATTCCTTCAACTTGGGAAAATCCTTTAGCAACTAACCGAGCCTTGTGTCTTTCAACACTTCCATCTTATGCATACTTAGTTCTATAGACCCATTTACATCTGACAAGTTTTCTTCCTTTTGGAAGAGGTACAAGATCCCAAGTATCGTTTGCCATTAAGGAACGATACTCTTCATTCATTGATGTATCCCAATCCAGATGACCTGAAGCTTCTGCAAATGTCTCTCGATCATGAGTCTCTGAAACTTGAGCCAAAAGAGAAGAGGCTTGCTAGAACTTTGAACGTGTTCGCCACTGATCTGAAGGATCATCGACAAGACCACCAGTTGCTTCTCGTGTTGAACGGACCCATCTAGGAAGCGATGGAACTAGTGTCGATTCAGGTTCAAAGGATTCATCTGGAGGAAGGTGAGTAGGCAGAGGTGGATTTCATCCTCATTGTCATCATCTGAAGAAGAAACTAGAATAGGAACAGAAGAAGGCACAAACGTCAAAGATGGCTCGCAGGCCAAGAGATTTTTATCAAATTTAACATCTCTTCTAATAATAATTTCATTACAATGTGGTTGAAGAAGTCTATAACCTTTGACATCTTCAGAATAACGAACAAATAAACATTTCTCACTTTTAGGCTGCAATGCTTTCCTTTTCTCATCAGGAATGTGAGTCCATGCTATACTGCCAAATACATGGAAGTGACTTACATCTGGTTTAATTTTAGTCCAAGCTTCTTCCAGTGTTATATTTTTAAGAGCCTTTGTGGGACTGCGATTGACTATGTAATTTGCACAGTTGATTGCTTCCGCCCAATACTTTAGACTTAATTCCTTAGATTGGATCATACAATTAGCCATTTCTTTTAATGTGCGGTTCTTTCTCTCGGCAACTCCATTTTGTTGTGGTGTATATGGAACAATGTGTTGCATTTGGATGCCCTATGTAGTGCAATAACTTGTAAAATTATTGTTCACATGTTCGCCTCCATTATATGTTCTTAACTTTTGAATTTGATGTCCAGATTGTTTTTCTACAAGGACCTTGTTTTTCATCAATTTCTTTAAGGTGGAACCTTAAATCAAGAGAGATGAACACTTCGATTAGTCCACGTGCTTCGTCACTCCTATTAGCCCATTTGACTTTCTTATCATCATCAGAGGGTGTTTTTTCCTTTCCCAAGGTAATTCGGTACAAGCATCAACTTCTTATTAAATCTTCCATATGAGATTTTCATTGGAAGTAATTGGTGTTGGTAAACAAGAGATTACTTGTAGAAGCCATATTAAATATGCAGATAATATGGATTTAAAAACTGAAACTGATGATCTTGATGGAAATATCTTGAAAAGTTATGCGGTTTTAAAAAAAAACGGCACTGAAAACAGACTTCGGATGTGAGAGTTATGCCCTTTTAAAAAAAGGCATAAACAGTAACCAAATGACCATGTGATAGTGTAAGTTGCTTTATGAAGTGACCCATTTTTATAAAGAGAAGTGGGGATCACTTTTACAATGAAATTACTTTATAAAAGAAAAGTTGCATGCAAAATAAATAACTCTAAAATAAATTATTAAAGCTACTTACAGTGATTCATTTTTATATTTCAAGTGAAATACACTTTAAAATTTAAGCATGAATTTTTTCAAAAAAACAAAAACAAAACAAAGACTTGAACTCAAGACCTCTTACTTAATAAGACAACTTTTAACCAAATGGTCTAGCAAAACATATTGTATGTTTTAGGAAGAGGATTGGGGTTGTTGTTGTTGTTGTTGACGACCTTGGAGAGCATGCTAAAAAAAACTATTTTCAGACAAGAAAAAAAATTTCACTTCTCGATGACATCAAGGGTTAGATCTCAGTTAGCTTACCCAGAAGATACACCTTTTCCTATCTGTTTCTGATTTGCCAAGATCGCATAGGGCGCGGGGCAAAGATCATACATAGATCTAAAAGAGTAGCAACCCTTAAATAAATAATACAAAATCGAAATAAAACCAAAACGATACTCTGCAAAAATTTAAAAAATGTGTATTCAGGCTTTATACCTTCGGATCTGATTGAAATGGTCGTATCTTGGGAAACATAAACCTTTTTGAGTGAAATGAAAAGTGTTATTGACTGAAACGAACACTCTAAACGTAATGGAACATTCCTCTCAGTCCAAAAATGTACACAAATGATGGAAAATGGAGATGAGACAACCGGCTTCACGATCTCGATCTACAACAGGAGCGGGTCTTCAAACAGGCTTTGATACCATGTTCGACAACACATGTATTCCAATAGAGGATGAACACCTTTAGTAACCACTCACATAACTAGATCAAAGATCAAAACACCGATGTTTTCACGTGGTAAAACCCCTACGGGGAAACATCCACGGCCCCAACCAAAGTGGCCACTTGGAGCAGTTTATTAATGCAAAAGAAAAAGATTACAGAGAGATTTTACAAGAATTTTTCTCACAATCAATCATCAGAAAATGACCCTCCATGCTCTTTAAATAGAGATCATGGACCAATCGTGTATTAAGTCACGGATCAATGGTCATTAAGATCGAGGAGAGTATGAACCGTCAGATCACTCTATGTCGGGAACATATCGTGACCGTTAGATTTCCTAACTACAAATACATACTAAAAAAACACACTAAGAAACACACTTTTACCTAACGACACATTAGACCAAGTAGATCTTAACTAAATCCTAAGTGTCTAAATATCCTAACAATCCATGCCTGGGTATGGACAGTTTTTTATTATCAGAATAGTGTGAGCAGTTTTATTTGTATTTATTTCCAGTGACATCGCCTAGAAGAAGACTAGGGTGTCACAAATTGGTTTCAGAGTTGAACAGAGCAGTTAGGAGGTTGTGGTGCTTCCCGTCTTGGGTTGCCAGGGACACTACAAATTAGTATTAGAGCTTGAATTTAGCAGCTAGGTGGTAGCATGCCCCGACCTGGGTGGCAGGGGAGTGTTACATATTTAATGCATCAGTTTGGAACCTTTGTTGATATGTGGGATATCAACAACAATGGAGCTCAACTAGGGTTCTTCTTTGGTGGATTCAACCTGGAAATTGTGGAAGGGGTTATATGAAAGTGATTTTGGTCAGGAATTAATGGATTTTGACGAAATCTGGTGCGAGTTCAGTGTGTCTTCCAGTGGAGTTGTGCAAAGGTTTCCATGGGTGGTGGCTTCAAGTTGTGTTGTGACTTCAATGAGGGAAATCCCTTTCACTTTGGCCATGCAACCCTTGGTCTATCAACTCCTCTTCTCAGTGTAGGTTTTTATTGGTGTCTTTTCTGACCTAGTTTGGTTTAGACAAGATAGAATTCCTCTATTTCTTTTAGTTTTTCAAAGAGTTGGAATTAGAAATTGTTACTTGGGGCATGTCCATCCTGGTTTATTTCCTTTAAGTTGTCTTGTTGGCCCTTGACCAGGTTTTGTGGAAACGCTGGTCATGTTTGACCAATTTTGGGGACTTCGATAGGCTGGTCGAAGATGAAGCGTCGGGCGAAGCGGAGATCATGGGATCTCGCCCCCTTTTGCGGGTTTTTTGGGTTTACAATTTATGTAATAGGTATGGGATGCTGGCCCATGGGTCTTACCCATGTTTAGGCCCCTTTTGTAATGTATAAATAGATATCTAGGTGATGTAAGAAACACACTAGATCTAAGAGGTACGCGATGCTAAGTGCTTTATTGTGCTAAGTGCAAGTGATGTAAGCGGTTAGATCTATGTGATTGAGTTAGCTTTGTGCATATTGTGTATTGAGAACTAGCAGGGCTAAGTGCAAGTTATTGTAAGAAAGGCTCTGTGCTGTGCCAAGCTCGGGGAAGGAGGATTTGGCGAGGTGCGCGCAGATCTCCTGTCCTATGCAGAGTTGGTTTTGAGGCTTTGTTCATGTAAGGAGATTGACAGAAGATAATAAAGAAGACAAAGAGTTGGTGGACATAGCCCCACGTTGGGGGTGAACCACGTATATCATGTGTTATGATTGCTTTTGGGTGATTGATGTGATTTATGCTTAGTGTTGTCATCTTTATGTATGTTAGATGCATCTGATACAGTAGCTTAGTGTTTAGTAATGTGAAAGAATGTTAGATTTGCTCTATTTCTATGTGTTAAGTGCTTGGGTGTGTTAGATCTTGTTGAATATTGTGTTGCTTTGTAATTAGGGTTTTACCTGCGACATGAATAAAGGGTTAAGGACTAATGAATGTTAACTGCTAAGTGTTTTGTTAAGTACTGTGATCACAGATCTATGTCCCAGCTAGGTTGTAGACACTTGAGTCTTGCAACCCCCCCTACCTCTACCTCGGGTGAGATTTCATTTGCTTCGTAGGTGTTGCCGAAAGGGCCAGTAGTTAGGGTTTTGTTGGTGTGTTGTTGTAACGTTGAACCTTGGGTCTGCCCCTGTGCCAACAAATGCTTCTGTTGTTGGGATCTGAAACTATGATTGCTAGGAACTGAAGAAAAGAGAAAGCTATGTGCGTAGATTTGTTGTTGTAGTGCGCAGTAATTTACTTGACTTGTGAAGCTCTGTGCTAAGAAAATAAGTTCAATCTGAAGAAAAGAGGTAATATCTTAAAGCTTTGTGCTCTGATAAAGATAAGATAAGTGGAAATTTTTGCTTCGAAAGAATGAATCTAGGTATGTTTGATAGATTTGGTCCTAGTCTGAAAACTAGGGAACAACTCAAAGAAAGAAGATATGATATGAATAGATCTGATAGAAATAGTGAAAGATATGTTATTCCTATGCATAGAAAGAATTGTTGGACTAACAAGTGGATGCAGGATCCTAGAAAGAATTTTTTGCAGGTCCATCACTATGATCCCAATGCGCAGTACAGGAAAGGTTGGGGATCGTTTGAGAGAAAGAGAGGATTGACATTATGTTATAATTGCAGAAGACCGAGACATCTTTCTAAGGAATGATTTGGCAGAAGTCATATTTTCCTTTGTTGTAAAGCTACTGGACATGAAGTTTTAGATTGCCCTAGAATGATTGCTAAAGTTGAGAAGATGAACATGAGACAAGAAGACCAAGAGGAAGGTTAAGAGACTAAGATTATGCTAAAAAACCAGAAATAATCAGAGGCTACATTATTGCAGATGAAAGAAACACTGAATGATCACAGAGATATCAGTTTATCAAAGATGTTAATGTTGGATTACTGAGAGCGGGGATGAATCAATAATAGAGAAATTATAATCCTTTTTAAACAAAATAATCCAAGTGTTATATAAATGTAGAATTATCATCCAATAATGAGCAATGAACAAATGAACAATCATACACATACACAGTATACAGTGTTTTACGTGGAAACCAGAAGCGGGAGAAAACCACATAATTCTTTTTCTTATATGTCTTGAAGAATTATATTCATTGGAAGCACTAACTTCCTTTGTTTTCCAACTGCAACTAAAAGGAGACACCAACCCCCTAGTTTCTCAGGCTACAACATGAGAGAAGTTCCAACTCCCCAATTCTCTGGCTACAACCAGAAGGAGGCTACAACCCCCTATGTTCTCCAGCTACAACCAGAAGGTGGCTACAACCACCTATCCTTTCCCCGTCCAACCGCCCTGAAGTAGAAGTAGAATGATGGAACCACTGTCACACTATCACTATGAGATATACCAATGTAAACCTGAACCATGCATCAACCTATACCTGAACCTGTAATCAACCTGTACCATAAACAAGTGCATCAACCATGCACCAACCTATACCAAACAACTTGTAATCAACCTGTACCATAAACAAGTGCATACAACCATGTACCAAGTATGTAGAAATCATGTGTCAACTACTCATCAACTATGACTCATCAATATGTACCAACATCATCAACTATACACCTCATGTATGTGTCAAATCATCAACTACTTGTCTCAACCATGTACCCAACATGTACCTTAACCAAAAGCCCTCATCAATTTCATCATCCAAATATGATTTGTAACTTTGTAATAGACCTAGTGTATATGATCACATACCTTCAAACCTTCCTTAAATTTGACAACAAGAGACTAGCATCTTCATCAAACTTTTCTTTAGTCTTACATGACTAGTTTTGGATTAGTCAACAACCCTAACTTGAATTGATCATAACTTTGCACCTGTAATGAATAAATATTTGAAACTGATACACAATGTTCTTCAGTGTATTTTATGCAATTAATCCAGGTGTTACTACTTGGAACCTCTCAAAAAATGAGTTATAGCAAAAATGACATACCTTGTTGAATTCTTGCCTATTCTAGAGAACAACCTTGTAGAGCATGCCCCGCATGGAATATTTTTTGAATCGATCTGAAACTGTTACAAAACATATAACAAACTATACTCTAACCAACACATTTGGTATTACTGAATTTGGATCTGTTATGAGGAAGTTATGACATTTTTACCCGAAACACCTTTTTTTGACAAGTTTTGGGACTAGCCACAAACCCTATTTTCCACGGAGTGTAACTCCAAAAATACAACAACCCACAAGATGAATTTTTTAACACAGATACTTTGATATATTTGATCAATGGAATATCAATTTCACGGTCTGAATCATTCTAGAAAAAAAATTATTGCGAAAATGGTGAGATGGCCTGTAGATAACATACCTTAGAAAGCATCATCAAAAGAATTTATCCTTCCTTGAATTCTGGCCTTCTTTTCTTCACCTTCCCTTAGAAATTTAGCTTAGATATCATTCTTTTACCTCAGACACCTATAAGTATTCAATATGCTCAAGTGTGATTAAAATGAGAGAGTTGTGCCTCTTATTTATACTCTCCAAGTAGCTTCCTTAAAAACATCTTCTAGGTCACTTTGCCCACTTTCTTTTTTTTAGGGTTAACCCACTTCTAATTTCTCCATTAAATTTATTATTTAAATAATTTATTTTGTATTCAGTTTGAATTATAGTACACTCATCACTTCACTTTATTATTTAACTTCTAAAATCTCTTAAACCACTTTGACTACTTTGACCTTTTGGGGCTTCTAGATGACAAATGAGGGTCCTCCAACTTCGTAAGGCCATAACTCTCAAACCATGAGGCATTATGTGATGTTCCACATACCACCAGAAATGGAATGACATGTAATATCCATATAGAATAGTATTACCTTCAAATATAGAAAAAATCGTGTCGTTATCCATCAAACAAACTTGGGTCCATTACCCAAACTTGGGTTCTCCAACTTCACATGGTCATAACTCTCTAACCGTGAGGAGTTATGTGACGTTTGTTATAGGTGAATCCCCTTGCAGACAAGCGGATTCCCTCTTGGTCTCTAGACTCCTAAGGCCAAGACACAAAAGTTCTTAACATGGACACCGACATCCTTTTAGGTCTAATCAAGCTAATATATGAAGGAGAAGAAGAAAGATATGTACCTTATTAACGACGTTTGTCCCTGCAAAGTCCAGGCTGAGGTTCGATCATGAGCTCCCTGATAGGTCTTGTAGAACAAACAATGATACAATGGACTTCCTATTCTCCTGAGATTAACTCAAATATAAATCTATCTACTGAAGACAAACTCATGTGGAACAAGCATAAGTTTGAAAGAAATAGGCCAAGCATTGATATATTGATAAGAACAACTAAAAGTACTTACAATCCTTTGATGAAGGTGCAACAACTTCTTCCAGTTCTCCTTGTCCAACCCCTTTGCTCAAGTAATCTACACTGATTGATTTGATAACATCTCACTTATAGGCAAGGTGGCAGTATGATGTTTGTGAAACTTGTGACACTTGTGGTCAAGATGCGACACCTGCGGACAAGATGCGACACTTACAACACTTGTAATGAAGACACTTGCGACACTATTGAAGTGAGTAATTTTGATGTGTAACAACGTTCCACATACCACCGGAAATGGCATGACAAGGACTATCCATCTAGGATAGTTTCCCTGACAAATTCATTGTCCTTCATCTCATTATTCCACAATTAAGCATGGGTTCTCTTACTCCGCAAAGCGTCTTCCCCTGAGGGATTTCACCATAAGGGGACCACTTTGGAATTCATCCATCTTTACTTCTTATCAAACATGATAAGACAATAATGAGTCATCTTTACATCAAACAATTTTGGGTCCATTACCCAAACTTTTGTGTTGTGGGGCTTTTTTCAAGGGTGGACATCAATGACAACCAACCTTAATCAACAATCTCCCCCTTTGGCATTGATGGCAACACTCTGATGCAATACTGAAATCATATCACTCATGCTCCCCCTATAACCATGCCTCTGTCCTCTGCATCTGATAAATCTGCTCCCCATGGAACCATGCTTCTGTCCTTTGCATCTGATAAATCTCTCCCCCTTTATCATCAATGGCAAAGGTATCTTTCCATCCGGGGTTGCTCCTCTTGAATAAACTGTCCTCTTATGGTGCTTCCTTGTGTACATCTAAGACATATAAGATAAGCATTCAAAAAGCATTCATTTGGAGTGGAAATAACTCAAAGTCTTTGGCGAAGATATTCAAAAACTTCATGTGGAAGTGGTTTTGTAAAGATGTATGGCACTTGTTCTTTTGTGCCCACATACTCAACTCTGATGTTCTTTTCTGCAACCTGCTCTCGTAGAAAGTGATACTTGATTGGAATGTGCTTCATCTTGGAGTACATCACCAGTTTCTTCGAGATATTGATGGCACTTGTATTATCACAATATATTGGAATGGGCTCATCATACTCAAGTTGTATATCTGTCAGAGTTTGTTTCATCCAAATTACCTATGTACAACATGATGTTGCTGCAATATACTCTGCCTCGGCTGTAGATAAAGATGTTGATGATTGTTTCTTGCTTAGCCATGATACTAAGCACTCACCCAAGTAGAATGTTGTTCCACTGGTATTTCATCGGTCATCAATACAACCTGCCCAATCTGCATCTGTGTAGGCAATAAGTGATATATCATTTCCTTTTGGACACCATAATCCAAACTCTTATGTTCCTTTGAGATATCTGAAAATTCTCTTCACTGCTAATAAATGTGATTCCTTTGGTGCTGCTTGAAATCGTGCCACTTGTCCAACTGCCTGCATTACATCTGGTTTGGATGTTGTCACATATAGTAGG
>ML800508.1:249551-284826 GCA_009831015.1 Picea engelmannii
ACTAAAAAAAGTCGAATCCTGAAATGTAAGCTGAGAGAGAAGCTAGAAATTTGGCAAACCCAAGCATCCATCATTGTCGTAGGTAAAGACGAACTTTTGTCCGCAGGTCAGACAACGAGTTTTTTCTGGAACATCTGACAAGGCGTCGAACAGGAGGTCCATGCTTCGACTGAGAGTGCGTTGATTCTAAGTTTGGTCCTCCAGACTTCTCCGCATATCTAATATTAGTTGCAGGTGGTCGTCCAAAAAACAATGAGGATTGGGCATAGGATGCTCAATTTTCCCATCCTCTTCCGTAGGAGGAGTTGTATCCATATCGAAATCTGCTAGTGGAGTTTCTTCCTCGTCCAACCCAGGGCTAGAGTTCTTGGTTATTCATTCTACCAGCTAGCTGGGGGGAATTTCTTTGTCC
This sequence comes from Picea engelmannii, assembly GCA_009831015.1. Lineage (NCBI taxonomy): Eukaryota > Viridiplantae > Streptophyta > Pinopsida > Pinales > Pinaceae > Picea > Picea engelmannii. The sequence continues at coordinate 249,964 of ML800508.1, forward strand.
ACCAAGAAACTTCCTTGCTCCATAGTTCGGGCTTGGGGTCTGGTGATGATGCTGGGCTCGAGCAGGGCTTCCAAGCGCTACTGCTTAAAAGGAGGAATTTCTTCTTCCACCAGGTAGCTTCTCGTATCATGCATAATTTTAGAAAGGAGTGGAGGCAAGTTCCGGGCATGAGGGGAGGGAGGGGGAGTCTCAGTCCTATTCTAGCCTCTTCCAAGGGAGTTGGTCAGAGGGAGGGGCTAGGAAGGGCTAGGACAGCTGTGCTTCGCGACAAAACTGTAAGACACTGGGCCCCTTTTGGGTTTTCCATGTTCTTTGGGCATGATTGAAGGATAACAATGGATACGGGGCATCAGAAGCGAAGACCAGGCTAGAGGAGTCGCGCTGGTGAAAAGGAGGTTGAGAGAGGTGACCAACAGTGGTAAGGAGGCGATGGGAGGAGGTCCACCGCAAGAATACACATGAGATAGAGAGAACCAAAGAGCCAACTGAACTGGTTAAATGACAGAATGCCCAAGAGCTCTTACCTTCATAGTGACCGATTGAATGCTGGTGGGGGACACCATGAAAGCCGAAGTGACATTAGCCCGAGGACGAGTACTCGCTTCAGTACTCCAGAGCTGGTTCGCATGCATAGCCGTTAAGTTTCCAGAGGTAGAGCAACGCACTACCATAATTGCAGTGTTAAGGCCCGTCATTCAAATGGTGTGGGGATGAGGGCGACGACTAGGGGTAATAACTCCCCTAGTTACCTGTGCGCCACCTTTCTCTCTTTGGCCAGATGTCACCCCATCCAGGGAAAATGATGAATCACATTAAATTGTGTACATCTTTTGATTTTTAAAACTACCAAAAATAATAAGTCACATTAAATTACGTGCATCTTTTGATTTTTTAAAGATCCAAATTAAGTATGACTTTACAAATATTTTGAGATTTTATTTTTATTTTTAAATTTATTTTTCAATAATTTTTTCATTATATAATTTATATTACAAAATATATATTTAAATAAAAATGATCTTATTTCTAAGGATATGTTTTCCAAATTAAGTATAACTTTATTCATCTTAAACAAGGCACATCCAAGGCTATCAAGGATATTATAGATTTAGATTTTAGATTATTTAGCATGAAGATGAAGGATATACATTTTGTCTCTATGAAATGTCTAAAAATAACAAGTGTTGCATGACAGCTTAGTCCCTACCAAGTAATAAACTAAACTACTATGTAACATTCTTAAAAATTAAATGATATGATAAAAATTAAAATTATTGGAATTAATACATTTGTGATCTTCCTGTGCAAATAATATGACATAATATGACATAATCTGACCAACATAATACAAGTGGTTGCCAACAACTTTAATTACGATAATTGATGGAGGAGAAGCAACTTTAATTATGATAATGAATTAAAATTAAAATTTGTTGAAAGTAAGATGCCATGTAACAATAAATAAAGTGAAAAAAAGGTTGCCACCTGTGGATATCGCTTTACAAAGCATTTAATTAATATCTCTATTAATTTATTTCCTTCGAAATAAATGTTATACTGATGCCATCCATAACCTTCTTTTTATAAGATTCCTGTAGCAAAGCTAATCTAGCTTTTGTTGATAATTTTTAGATAAGGATAACTCTTAAGATATGAGAGGGCTCGACATAATTGTTGCGCCGATTTCTGAAATGAAATGAACTTGAGGTAGGCAAGGCATCAATTCAGGACAACAATTCCTCACGTATTAGGGAAATAAAGAAACATAACAAATATTAAATGTCACGAATTAGGGAAATAAAGAAACATAGTAAATATTAAATGTTATGAGAAAAAATGCACATTACAAAGATCATCTTAAAATCAAATGAACCATATACATTTTGATGGCTAGCCAAATTTAACATTATATCAAAACAAGAAAATTCAAGAGGGAGAGAAATAAAAATAGAAATTCGTGTGATTTTCTAAAGTTACTCAAAGTGTTGCTTAATTCCCTGCGTAATGTTCGCCTTGATATCTTAAGCTTTGTCCTATCTATTTCATCTTCTCACTAAAATTTATTTTATTATGCTTACCGATTATTGGTGGGTAATCTAAAAATGAGAATTGTGGTAGTATGTATATATATATATATTCCTGAGCACGAGGTCAGATTTTTCAATTGAGTTGATTAATATTTCCTTTCAGTTTGGATTACTTCACTTAACATGCTTAGATACATCATTCAATAAAGGCCAAAGGCCTCACATTAGGTCGAGTTAAATATAGTTGAGTAAAAAGACATTTTTTAGTTCAAACTTTTCAAAATGGTTTTTAAAAGTTGGAAACTAGCATGAAAATAAAAAAAATGAGATTGTAGAAGTTGAGGGCATTTCATAAGAAAATATATTAAAGAACATGTATTATTATGGAGTTTTACATTGTTGAACGGATTTTGTGGAACCACCTCCATCTATTCTTAACCTAAATAGAAGAATCCAAACGACTAGAAGATGTGGAGGCTTCTGTCTCAAAATTACAAGAAGATGCTATTTGAAGGTGGTTCAATATATATTCACAGAAATAGTACTTGCCTTCAAAAGGGGACCATGACACCATAGAAAGCCATAAACGGGAGCCGCCAAGGATGCAGTCTCCAAGTTAGAGAAAGACAACTAGTTGTTGTTGAGCAATTTTGTGTGAGCCATCGATTGAAGAAGACTGCCAAAGTCTAAAGCTTCGGTTCAAGTAGTAATCCATGAAAGCTTGCTTCCTATATGTTCATCAAGAAAGAAAATAAGGTGAGATTACATTGAATTGTTCATTTGTATACCAAAAAAATTGGGATTGTACAAATTTCACTGGTGGTTATAAAATTTGCATGAAAAAAGAAAACCAACTACATATACACCTTTGATTGAATTGTTATTTTCTGTTAATGATATTTACTATAACGACTACTGCAGATTGAATTTGTGAAGGAAAGAAGTACAAGAACTTTTCCAAGGAAAGAAGTGCAGTCGTCATTGTTTCCCAGGTATGATTTCAACCCGAACCTATTAGTTACTAGTCTCAACGTTACATCTTGTAGGTTTCTTAAGAAAAATAAAAGATTTGTTGATATATCTAAAGATAGTGGTGGAGAAAAAGGAGGAACAACACCAGCTCATAGAGAAGCAACACTAGCTCAAGGGATTTAGCACTGGTAAAGAGAATAAATGACAAGGAGCACCTCCTTATGGGCTAGCTTTATTTTGCCCTCAACATGGCCCAAGAGAGACGAATGCCAAGGAGTCAATGGATGGAAAATTCACTCTCATAAGCGGGTACTGTTGAATTTTCTCTAATTTCTAGGCTCATGCACATGTGGTTTATTTCAATTTAGCATGTAGTTGAACCATAAACAATGCAACAATACCATACACAAGTGTTGCAATAACCAAGATCACAAGAAGAATAACCATGCACAAGAACCCAAGAAGTATCCTGGGAAAACCCTTCTCAATCAAGGGAAAAACCCAGTAATCCTTTGCTATATTCTCAAGAGAATATCCCACACACCATAGAACTTAGCACACAAGAGGGTGCTTACAAAACCTAGAAAATTGCACCCAAGAGAGGTGCGCACTTCAACCGTACAAGCACTTGTTGAAATTGTGAGATGACAAGTGAGTGAGTGTGATCCACAATGGGGGATCCACTCTTACTTATACAAGACTTGACACAACAAAAGGTGTGTCTATTGGCACAATAGGGCCAACTTCTATAACTCAAAAATATAATTAATCTTTTCACAATATTAATTATATTTCACATATGGTGGGGACGACTTGTACCCTTTACATCACAAATTAGGGTTACAAGTAAATCTCACTCTCAGAAAATATAGCAAGGATTTCACACATCCACTAGTGCTTAGCCACTAGGGGCACGTCCACGTGTGCTTAGCCACAGGGACGTCCTACTCAACATATCTCTCAATTGAGTCCATAGGAGAACCATCTGGAGTACCATCTCAAGCCGAGTCAACTGAGTCCACATGAGTACAAGGTAAGAGACCATCTCAAGTTGACTCAACTCAGTCCAGAGGAGTACAAAGCAATAGACCTCATGTCATCACAACTCAGTCCAGAGTCTGACGCACACCCATCACATGGGCACACCCAACACTTGGGATCTCTCTAACAGATGTCTCAACTCAGTCTAGAGGAGAACGATCTAAAGGATGTCTCATGAAGCTGCAATCAACAACACTCCCTCTTAGCTAGGAAGGCATTCTCCACCAGGCCAAGTCACTCATGGAAGTACTCAAACTTCATCATGGCAAGCGGTTTGGTGAAGACATCTTCAACCTGCTCGTGTGTACAAAGGTACTGCACATGTACTGCTTTCCTCTGCACCATGTCTCTGATATAATGATATTTGATCTCAATGTGTTTCGATTTATCGTGAAACACAAGATTCTCTGAGAGCTTCACACAACTTTGGTTATCGCAATGAATAATAGTGGAATCCATCTCGTGACCAAATAAATCTGCAAGGAGTTTGCGAAGCCACATTGCTTTGTGGAATGCCACACATAACGCTATGTACTATGCTTTTGTGGTACTCAAATCCACAGAGATCTGTTTCCTACTGCACCAGGAAACCCTGACAGATCCCAAAGTAAAACAACAACCATATGTGCTCTTCTAGTCCACTACGCTCCCTGCCCAATATGCATCGACATATCCCCGCAATCTCATGTCTACACCGGAGGCATATCTCAGGCCATATCCAACTGTGCCTCATATATATCTCAATACATGCTTCGCTGCTATCTAGTGAGTCTGTCTCGATTGACTCATAAATTGACTGAGTACGTTCACTTCATAGCATATATCAGGTCTGGTGTTGACCAAATACATCAATGATCCAATCAACTGTCTATAACTATGTGGATCAATCTTGCTTGAATCGAAAGAAGCCTCGTTCATATTCTTCAAGTTCATCACCATCGGTGTAGGCATGGATTTACAGTCCATCATCCCGAATATCTCCATTGTATATTTTCCTTGACTCAGGAAAATCTCATCAGTCCTCTTCCATACTTCTAGTCCAAGAAGTAGTGCATCATACAAAGGTCCTTCATCTTAAATTCAGAAGCCAATGCACACTTGCATTAATCAATAAGGCTTTGTGAATCATATAGGACCAAAAATCAGGCACTCGTCACCAACAATGTTGTAGTATAGGTTTGGATCAACAACACTCTTTCTGAAGCCCAAACTCATCAAGTATCTCATACCAAGCACAATGTGCCTTCATTAGTCCATACAGGGCTTTCTTCAACCCGCATACATGAGACTCCTTCTCATGTGTCATGAATCCATATGGCTGCTCGATGTAAACTTCTTCCTCAATCTCACCATTGAGAAAGGTTGTCTTTACATCCATCTGATGTAGACTCCAACCCATGGATGCAACTAGGGAAATGATCATATGGATGTAAGTGTATCGGACTACTGGAAAAAATGTATCCTCATAATCAATTCCGTCCACCTGAGAGAATCCTCTGGCCACAAATCTCACTTTGTACTTCTCGACACTTCCATCAACTGGATGCTTGATCTTATAGATCCACTTGGAAGTCACTACAAACTTCCCTTCTGGCCTTGGAATAATATCCCTCACATCATTCTTCATGATGGATTGATACTCTTCTGTCATGGAATCTTTCCATACTTGTTGTCTTGGTACTTCTCCATGACAAGAAGGCTCAGTATCAATGATGTGGCTCATGGATGAAATGTAGCTCGAAAATCTTTGTGGTCTCTTTCTCTCTCGGAATGTGCCTTGAGGAGCTGCATGTCTCTCTGCCTTCTGTAGAGTCTGTCGAGCCCATGCAGGCCTTTTATGGCCTACTACAATGTCTCTGGGAACATCAATTGGAGCTACTAGATCAACTGGATCAACTAGATCAATGGTTGTCTCCCTCTGAACTGTTGAAGGGGAAGAAGGTAATGTCTCGATGTCAATATCCATATGAGATTCTCTGGATCTTCGAAAGGATATCTGTTCCTCAAAGGTGACATCTCTGCTCACTTCCATTTGTCTCTGACCAGAGATGTAGATCCAGTATGCCTTCGAAGATTCAATGTACCCCAAAAATGTACCCTTTCTACCTGAAGGGTCTAGCTTGGTTCTCTTCTCCTTGGGTACATGAAAGTATATTGGACACCCAAATACCCTGAAGTGTCCAACCTCAGGCTTCACTTCGGTGAAAGCTTCTTCGGGAGTCATGTTATTCAAAATCTGATGAGGACTCTTGTTCTGAACATACACTGTTGTCATGGATGCTTCTGCCCATAGAATCATAGGTAGATTTTGATCATGTATCATCGTTTTGGTTTCCTCAATGATGGTCCTGCTCTTCCTCTCTGCAACCCCATTTTGCTGAGGGTTATAAGGAACGATGTACTCCCTCTTGATCCCTGCCTCAATATAGAAATCACTGAAATCCTTAGAGGTATACTCTCCTCCATTATCTGATCTCAACACCTCGATCCTCCTCCTAAATAGGCTCTCAACTTGAGCTTTAAATTCTTGAAATCTCGCAAGGACTCCATCCTTGGTATTCAAGAAATAAATCCATGTCTTCCGAGAGTGATCATCGATGAAGAGCACATAGTGAAAATATCCTTTCAAGGAAGCAACAGTAATGGGTCCACACACATCTGAATGTATCAAGTTCAAGGTCCTCCTGGATCTGCTATCACTTCTCAAGAAGGACCCCTTGACATTCTTTCCAAGAGCACAACCTCTGCAAACACCATCATGCTAAACCTGTATCTCTAGAAGGCCTGTTACCATCTTCCCCAAAGCAGGAAGGGCTCTATAATGGATATGAGCAAGTCTCCTATGCCATAGCTTTCTCAAGCTGATAGTATCATGCAACAGGTCTTGAACTGGTTGTACAGTCAATATGTACAAGATGTTTTCTCGAACACCAATTACTCGGGCATAATTCACATGCGATTTCTTCAGAAGAAGAATGCTTCATCTTTATGTCTTCATTTCTCTGAGTCGGTTCTGGATCAACATCAGCAGTGGAGGCAAGTTGTCTTCCTTTCTTTCTGGTAGGACAATCTCTCACAATGTGTCCATACTTGTCACATCTGAAACACTGAATCTTTGATTTGTCTTTTTTGTGTTCATGACCTGAAGCTGATGAAGTCTTCTTGTCTTTGAATGCTTTGTTGAAACTTCATCTATTTCTTTTTGTTGCCTTTCTTTTTATGAAAATTAATAGCATGATTTTCATAATGAGGGGAGTCTTGCACTCCTCTGACTATAAGTCTGGTTTCTTCTTGGGTACAGTCTGTCCAGAGATGATCAAATCTAGGTAGATCTTCTCTACCACTGATACTTTCAAGAAATGGTTCTAAATGTCTTGGAAGAGCATTGAGAGTAGTCAAGACAAGTTCTCTGTCTGATATGGTTTCTCCAATGGCACCCAGTTGATCTATGATCTCTGCAATCTTCATGAAGAAGGTAGAAACGATGTCATCTTTCGTCATCTTGATATGTTGAAGTTGGTTCTTCAATGTAAGAGCTATGAGGGTGTTGGTACTCTCAAACATATTCTTCAATGCATCATACATCTCATAAGTTGTCTTTAGGTCGGCAATACAAGGTAGGAGATGATCTCTCATTGAATAAAAGATTATCTTTCTTGCTTTGACGTCATCTTCCTTCTCTTCATCGGTAGCTGATTCTGGTAGAGTCTTTTGAATTACACTCAATAGGTCATCCTCTTCCAGGGTAATCTGTAGTATTGATTTCCAAGATCTAAATTTGCTTGATCCATCAAGCTTATCTTCCACCAAAGTTTTATTCTTCATGGTTTGCAGATTCTTCCAAAAACCCTTAGCAACTAGGCTAGGAAACCTAACAGCTAGGCTAGGCTATCAACCCTAGGTTTCGTTGGACTTATGACTGCCAACAATAATCCTTGAGAGTCATAAGAACACTGGTAAGCTTGAAAAATCCGTCAATGAGCTGCAGAAACCTAAAACCAAAATTTTTGCAGAAACACTGGAAACCCTAGGGTAAAAAATCAAAAGTTGTCCGATTTGAAATCCGAGAGTCTCTGGAGATGCGCTGAAGGAGGCCTTACGCTCCTATGCCAAAGTTAGCCCCAAAATTTCAGTGTAGGGTGCTGAAACAAGCAAAAAAGAGAGGTCTGTACCTTTTTCTTGAAACCCTAGAGGGCCGTACTTTTTTGCAACTGGGAGGTGACAACTTGCTTGAAACTTGTGCAATGGTTCTTCAAGAACTTTTCTCTGAAACCATGTTGAATTTTCTCTAATTTCTAGCCTCATGCACATGTGGTTTATTTCAATTTAACATGTACTTGAACCATAAACAATGCAACAATACCGTACAAAAGTGTTGCAATAACCAAGATCACAAGAAGAATAATCATGCACAAGAACACAAGAAGTATCCTGGGAAATCCCTTCTCAATCAAGGGAAAAACCTAGAAATCCTTTGCTATATTCTCAAGAGAAGATCCCCCACACCATATACCTTATCACACAAGAGGGTGCTTACAAAACCTAGAAACTTGCACCCAAGAGAGGTGCGCACTTCAGCCGTACAAGTGCTTGCTAAAATTATGAGATGAAAAGTGAGTGAGTGTGATTCACAATGGGGATCAACTCTTATTTATACAAGACTTGACACAACAAAAGGTGTGTCTATTGGCACAATAGGGCCGACTTCTATAACTCAAAAATATAATTAATATTTTCACAATATTAATTATCTTTCACATATGGTGGGGCCGACTTGTACCCTTTACATCACAAATTAGGGTTACAAGTAAATCTCACTCTCAGACAATATAGCAAGGATCTAACACGTCCACTAGTGCTCAACCACTAGGGACACATCCACCTGTGCTCAGCCACAGGGACATCCTACTCAACATATCTCTCAACTGAGTCCACAAGAGAACCATCTGGAGTACCATATCAAGCCGACTCAATTGAGTCCACAGGGGTACAAGGCAAGAGACCATCTAAAGTTGACTCAAGTCAGTCCAAAGGAGTAAAAAGCAAGAGACCTCACATCATCACAACTCAGTCCAGAGTCTCACACACACCCATCACATGGGCACACCCAACACTTGGGGTTTCTCTCACAGATGTCTCAACTAAGTCCAAAGGAGAACGATCTGGAGGATGTCTCATGAAGCTGCAATCAACAACAAGTATGCCACACAGTCGCAAGGTCGGGTACACCATACAGTCGCAAGGTCGATTCAAGAGGAGTGCACAAGAATTCCACACAATAGTGCAGGGCCAATTCAAGAGGAGTGCAGAAGAATACAAACCCAATATATACATTTGGAGTAGATACTTTAATTGTAAAGAAAATGGGCAATGTTGACTCCATTGTAGGATTTTGGGGCAAGGATTTTACTCAAATTGCCCACTTTTCAATTAGAATCACATTAAAATGGCCCACAGAGGACCACTGGTTATAAAAACTCAAGACTTGGGCCATATGCAGAAATGGATAAGATTGGTCACATACATACATACCATGAGGGACTGCACCGAAGGAACCATCTCAACTAAGTCCCTGACAGATCTTTGTCCACATGTCCATTGGCCTGTGATGACACAGATGGTGAAGAAGGTCCAGAGCCCAGTCCAGCAGCAAGATGACCCATGTCATGCATACCACCATATCCTCTAACATCCTTCCAGCTCTCCCTGAAGAAATGTTGATCCATTCCCATAGAACTGTTTCTCTCCATGGTTATTAACACCGAAAACTACAAAATATGTGAACTTGATGATGACAACAATGTAGCTATACTACACTCAAAATTAGTAGTTTTGGAGCTCACTAACAGATTCATCGTCTGCTCCTACAAAACCTATGGACCCATTTGGTCTTTGGGCCATTTGTACATACCCAATTACTCAAAACCACCGAACTCCTCAGGTTAAGTCTGGATCTCATGTTCTCCTATGGTTTTTCTGTCCAATGATGGAAGCCCAACTAAAGATCCGTGACAATTTCTCTACAGAACCCACTAAAACATATGTGGGTGCTCCTGATTTCCCAAGTAGAGGAAAACATCAATCTTTCTCAGTGTTCATGTCTCAATTCTCTTGTTAAATTAACACCCTATGCTGCTTCGTTGGATGTTCTATGTCTCTAGACAAAAAAATTTAGACCATTGTAGTGTGAAAACACATATGGATATTCGTGATGGAGAAGAATAATAATGAATGAGTTCGAGAATTATAATCTACAATGACAATGGACAAACTCTTTTGTGTGGTTTCTTGCACACTGAACATGTAAAGCTTACACGTCCATTCACAATTTAGAAAAATCCAATGACATTAGCTTGCATGCAGAAGGACATTTGTCTGTAGGAATGTTCAGGCCATATACCTGTAGGAATGAACATGCAAACTGTAGTGAACAACATATGTGACGGGAATTTATTTCCCGTCAGATTAGGATCAAATATCCAAAAAGAATGTAGTAAAATAAGACATACTCGGTGCATGCAGACTGTAGCGAACAACAGATGTGATGTGATCACAATTTATTGCCCATGAGATTAGGAGAAAATATCCAAGAAAAATGTAATAAAATAAGACATACTCAGCGTGAGTCCCCAGAGCTACGCCGTCGGGTCGACAATAACACTTTCATTTTCATAGCCAATAGAAAACCAAATAAGTAGGAATATTGGTTTTCATTAAGTGTGGAAATCCAAATTATAAAAAAAACTTTGGATAAAATGGAGGTCAACCATCAATTAATATAAGTCAAACCTTCGACTCATCGCTATAGTCCCTGCACTGCCCTCGACAGGGACTAATAAATCTTAGTAGATTAACATGATTTTCAATACTATCAAAGTTATATATGGGAAACATTCACATAGTAGTTCAACAATTAAATTAAAAAATAACATGACATATTTGAATTGTAATGGTTGAGTTTAACTTTGAATTATAATGTAATAAATCATGTATTAATTGTATGATGTGGTTTATGAGATGGGAGTCAAGTCATGTGGGTTGAGTTAAAATTACCCTATATTGCATTGTAAATATTCTTAATGTAGAGTTCAAGACCAAAGCCTGGTTAGTGAATGTCTATGACTTCCAATGAGAGCTAGTTTAGAGTATGATTATTATTTGTGTGTGTGTGTGTGTGTATGCCACAAAAAAAAATCATCTTTTAGTGACCTCATTAGATTCTGTCCAAAATATTTCCCCTATGTATACTATTCATCCAAGTTACATCCAAAAAATTCTTATTTCCCGTATCTTGCTTGTGTTGGAAACACATATATTTTCTCTCTGCCCACCCCTACTACTTTATCAAGGTTTTATAATGTCACCATTTCAAAAATAAAATCCTAAATATACATCATATTCAAATATTAATCATGTTATCCTATTATCAATGAAGAGTTCGGTAAACCTGTATAAGAAAAACAACACTAGCATAGTCTAAAACATAAGAATAACAATGGCACAAAATACATAAGATTTACAATATAAACCTTTAATTGAGAAAACCGATTTCACTGAGAGTCACACCTCTCTTTATCTCATTGTATTAACTTCACCATTCACAATACGATGTATAGGTATCCTGCAACATCCAAAAACCATTGGTTGAAATAATACATAATAGACCAAAAACAAATCGAGAGGCTTGTTGGCCCCCCATGCCCCCCCAACTTCTACCTACAAATGATACAACACATATCCAAAGTTCTCCTACTTATTAAATTCTTTCTGAAAAAATGGGGGTAGGGGGAAGACATTCATATAATTAGTTGCTACAGGTATCGATGCCCATTGATTCTCTACACCAAGAGAACTTTTATGTACTAACAAACTTTGTCAATGAATTTGCAACATTCTTCAAGGTATCAACGTTCTCCAATGATACTTTGTTTTATTCAACCATGTCTTTAAAGAAAATGGTATTACACATCAATATGATTAATCTTGGAATGATAAGCAAGGTTCTTTGCCAAAAACAATGCACTTGAGCTGTCACTACCTATCCTCATTGATTTTTGAACAAAACCAATACCTGAACACAATATTTGCAACCATATTGCTTCCTTACTTCCATGAGTGCTTGCCATGCACTTATCTTCTAAAGTTGACAATGCAACTACAACCTGCTTCTTTCTCATCTAACTAATTGCTCCGTCAAATAGGTTAAAGACATAACCACTTGTAGATCTTCCACAGTCAAGGTATCTAGCCTAGTCTGCATCAACAAAGCCTCGTATATCTATCTCTTTGTGAGGTCCCAGTCTTCCTTGGTAGCATATTGCATAATCTTAAGTGCCACACAAATATCTGAATACCCTCTTTAGAGTTGTCCAATGTTCCTTCCTTGGTTTCGATATATACCTACTCAAACTCCATTACATAGGTAATGTTTGGTGCAACACATACCATATCATACATCAAATTTCCAAAAACACTTGCACAGGGAACACGAGACATGTCCTCTACCTTTTCTTGTGTATTGGGACACTAGTTTACAAATAATTCTACACCTATAGGATTAGGGAACTTTATTGGTTTACATTCCTGCATATTAGACCTTTGCAATATTGTCTCAACATATTTCTTCTGATTCAAGTAGAGTTTCATGTTTGCCCGATCTCTTTTAATTTCCATGCTGAAAACAAAATTTGTAGCTCTGAAATATTTCATATAAAACATAGAAGACAATTGAGCTTTGACATCCTTGATGATTTCATTGTTGTTTCCAATTAACAACATATCATCAACATACAATGCCACATAAATAGAATGATCACCAACTAGCTTAGAATACACATAGTGATCTGCTTTGCTTCTTGAGAAACCAAGTCCCAATATATAAGTATCAAACTTTTGATACCGCATTCTTGGAGATTGTTTTAATCCATACATGGATTTCTTCATTTTCCAAACTAGATATTTTTTCCCTTCACTGCAAAACCTTTTGGTTGTTAACTTATTTCTTTATATATATATATATAAAACAAGCATAAACAATTTTAAATCATACTCCAAAACTTAAAAATGATATGAATCTTCATAAACTTACAAACTTATAATGGGTATATTTTACAAAACTTCCATAATTTATAATTATTATATGTGATTATATATTATTATATAATGGCTAAACATGCTACCTTTTGGATTTGCGGATGACCACGTCTTTCACATCTCCAGCAAGCCCCTCTCCAGCTGTTTAGTGTTGTTGTCTGCAAACTCCATTAACGTGTTAGCTCTCTCGTCTTCCGCGACGCCGTCCAACATAAGTTGGTTGCAGGGAGTTTGGTGATATCATTCAATACACCGCGAACCGGCCTCGACGTTCCAACCCATTCAAATACTCCCACACCAACCCTCTGGAATCCCTTGCATATGTGAATCCCCTGATTCTTTGCCTCCTCTCCTCTGCTGTTGCAGGTCCAACTCAAGGATTCAGCGGTCCACAGAGGTCATTGTATTTCTCACGAGTTTTTAGTATTTCTACGTGTATCATGAAATATTTCTCATCGTGTAGTTACATACAATGATTCAAAAATCTGGAGAATGGAGTAACATGTCTACCTTAAAAAAATTTGCAGTCTCTTAGTCTTTGGAAATCTTTAATTTTTAGATCAGATTTTTGTTTTTATCGTTTGAAAATATCGATAATATGCTATACCACATAGATTGTGAAGGTTAATGATTTTTAAATCTTTAAATCTTTCTTTTTCAAGGGATTGGAGATTTCAACTTTGTCCCAGTTGCTCAAACCAAGTTCCTTATTCCTTGCCATTACCATTCATATAAATAACGATATATCTATGTCTGTCTTCCTTGCTGTTACGATTCGTAAATCTCTGTCTGTCTTCCTTGATATTACGATACATGTTTCTTATGTTTTAGAAAAATGCTTACATTGTCATTGCAAGTTAACATATCTTTACACCATGTTTCTTATGTTTGAGAAAAATGCTTACATTGTCATTGCAAGTTAACATATCTTTACACCATAAAATAACTACATTACAAGGAGATACATTTATGACATAATATATAATCAACATAAATGACTACATTGCACTTTGACATATCTTTGAAAGTTGAGACATCTTCATATAATGTTATAAATTGTATGATAACCCTCAACCCTGGAGCTATTAAAACAATGAGATTGCACAATTTCGGATTGATTATTGTCTCACAAGGAAATTTTAGTATCTCTCAGCGTTATAGGGATTTGATTAAGTGTTAGTATTCCCGACCGCGGCAAGGAATTAGAGAACAAATCCATCCAGATGCTGCATAAAACATTTGTCTAGCTCCAAAATGAGATGAAGCAACACAGACAAATATTGTAATAAACATAACACTAATATACCATTATTTTAGATTGAGGGTAGTTGTTTTGTCAGTTTTCTCTTAAATATTTAGATTGAGGGTAGTTTTCCTCTTAAATATTTGAAGGGAGGGTTGATTAGTTAACAATGCGTAATAAAAGTCCCAAGTAATGTCTCCTTATCAACAAATCCTTCACACTTTTGTAACTTTATATTTACCACTTGTGGATTGACAAAGCGAATAAATTTATTCATAAATAACTTTTACATCCAATGATTTATCCAACAACTTTATGAATGTATCAATGTTTTTTTTCTTTCTTTCAATTTTTCACTATTATAAATGCTCTTGGCTTCCATCAATGCATCTTTGAAACCCTTGGATGGTCAAAGGAGCTCTGTGTCCCTTCTGTGCTATCATAGAAAAAAATATGATGGTCTCAACTTCTTGAAACCCTTGTCCTCTTCCACAGTTAGTGAAGCTCTTGGATTATCTTTATCATCAAGCACCCTGAAGCAACAAGCTATGCTTGGTCATAACTTGGTATGCTTGTAGGAGCATAATGAGCATTGAAAATCGGCTCCAACTTCACTGGGATTTGGTTGGCATGTTGGACCAAAGTCCATGATCTTTTCTGTTGCAAAACCCAACTTAGACTAGATGATGCCACCAAATTGGACTTGCCTCACTGTTTATTTCGTCCATCCAGACGGTTATCTAAGTTCAGAGACTGTAATATAAATTGTGATCCTTTATGTTAGGTGGAGATATTCATTTTCTATCGTTGTAGTAATGATTCATCTGGAGCTCTTTATTGATCTTCCCATAGACACTAACCATTTCCTCCTTATTGACCCATTCATCTAGTTTCATGAATCATCCTTGGAAGGCATATGAGTTTTTGGACCTATTGAAAAATCAACATGCCTTAACCTAGTTCTGAAAATCGTTGCTATAGGATTTTATAAGAAAGTAAGAAGCAATTTGAAGTTTATATCTTGTGGTTTATGCTTCTGTAAATTGTCATTATTCTTCTCTTATATATTGACAACGTGAAAGTGGATTACTTAGGAAAGGAATTAGAAGTTTTAGACTGTATGCTTCATACAACAGACATGTTGAATGTTCCAAGTTATTCAATTCAAAATTTTGTGAGGAAAATAACAAATACTTTAGGACCTTACACTAAATGTTTCTCAATCAAACATGAAAATTCCCATGCCTCCCAAAGTTAGGGATCATTGCCAAAAATCCTACATGGAGGGGTGAAGGGATTTCAAGTTACAGTGAGAATGTGGATGCCTACCAACTACAAAAAATTAGGGTTAGTTTCTAGCTATCTTATATTGAGAGGTGAGTGGCTAATGCATAGCTTGAAAGACACAACAAGTATGTGAATGCCTGATGAGCATAGGTATTTTATAACGCACCATAAAATTCTTTATGTAACTTTCTTACTCAACACAAATTTTGGATTTTTACTTGGTGAAGTTCAAGTTTCAGATTAACTTCAAACTTACCCGACACCCAAATTCTCACAAACTCATATCTACTAGAATTAGAAAACACCAGTAACATTTACACTTCCAAAACAACAATCAAAATGTTTTACCGACTTTTAATTTTTTATAATCAAAACATGTGTGGGAAGTATCATTGAACGAATGTTTTTTTGTACTACTGGAAGGTCAATTGATTAGTTTCATCTTACCTTTGTATTGTAATGTAGTGTAGAACTTTTTATAGTAGCAATCCTAATGGGTGTTGGCCATCATAATGCAAAAAATACCTAAGAAATATCATGGAGCGAATAAATGGCACAAGAAATTATCAAATACTTTAGCTTACATAACTATAAAAATCATAGAATGTCATTATTGACATCTTGAATGTAAAGAACTGAATGGATATCCAACACACACTACAAAAGTTGGAATGCAAGTCTAGAACATACACAAAACCAACCACATAATGGTTACTATTAGCACAAACATCTGCAAAAACAAAAGTAACTCAAAGGCGTCGTGAACTCTAGATCTTGAAAGTGGCACTATCGAAATTGAGCTCACAACAGGCCAACCAAGTCCTTTGTTTGCACAGGAAATGTCCATTTTCAGCTTGAAATACAAGCAAGCAAACATGTTCACTTTTCAATGACAGACATCCCATGTGCAGTTCAAATTAATTACTCTTGTGCATTCGGGGTTTCAAAATCACACAAGGATTAACGACCAGACATAAGTCCCAAAGTGCCAAAGTAACGAGAGGATGCCACGTCAACCGAGATAAAGTTACTCCGGGAGAACTTCATGCTTCACAATCCAAAACTCCCGAAGTTCCGAAGTGACGAGAGACTACCATGTCAATCGGAAGAAAGTCACTTAGAGAGATATTCATTCCCACGTTCAAAATATCCCGAAGCCCGAAGTGCCGAAGTAACGAGAGGCTGCCACGTCAACTGGGAGAAAGTTATTTCGGGATATTTCCATCCAAACATCCTGAAGTCCCGAAGTGACATCAGGCTGCCACGTCGCTTCTGGCCCTACCACTCCACGGGTGTTTTTCAACTCAACACATGGCACTTATACGCCAAGGATGCATAACATTCATTTCAGGTTGCCACATCACTCTGGGTCCGTACCACTCCGGGAGTTTTTCATGCTTCACAATCCAGAACTCTTGAAGCCCGAAGTGTCAAAGTGCTGAAGACACATGGTGCCCATCCATCAATAGCTGTGACAACACAATAACGTTAGGCCACCACATCATATTCGGGAGATCGTCCTCCAGGAGATATTCTTGCTCAACATTCAAAGCTCCCAAGCGCCAAAATTGGCTCCATCTCTAAACATGGTTAAAAGGAGTTTGGAGTTGGCAGACATATAAATTTTAGCAGGGGCGCTAAAATAGCAGGGTTACCCAGATCATAGATTGCAGCAGATCGATGACCACACTTCATTGTGGGGATGAAACATGCTCGAACGTTAAAATTCTAGAGCAGTCTCGCAATCGAAACCATGGTATAGCGAAAGAGGTACATGGCAGTTGGTGGTGGATTGTGGGGGCTGAAGTGGTGTGGACCCAAACCTCCCTTGGAAACTTCCGCAATCACGTGCTTATATAGGGTCCCATCCGAGAGCAGTGCATGGAAACAAACTAGGTGTTAGGCCTCATCCTGATCCAAATGAGAAATTAGTTAATGAAAGAAAGATCGATGGTTGAACAATCGACTACCCCCTTAAATGGAAGCATGGAGGGTCTGGTTGAGGAGATAGAAAACTATCAACCCGAAGTACCACATAGGGTAGTTTTTCCTGCAGGCCCATATTGACCAGAGTTTCCTTCTGACAGAAGGAACATGACAAACAAGAGAAGACACATGACACTGGAGAATGCTAGGAGAGGAATGCCAACTCACACTCCTAACAATGGTGGACGGTTTTGATTATAAATACATCTGATGAAGGAGAAAGAAAGATTCAACCCAAGACCAGAGGAGGTTTTGTTTTAAATGTTAATGACTGTATATTTCAGTTTGTAAGTCGGAGGGTCATGTAGTTGTAAATTATATGTTATTGAAGATTCATATGAGTTGTTTCATCAGATTTGTCTTCTATGTTCTCTGTTTTATTCTTCATCTGTTTGAACGTATTGTTGATTTTAAGAATTAAAATCTGCCTTTGATTGATAGATTCTCGATGCAATAGAGGATCTACTGTAAGCTTGCTTATTAATCATTGTTTACTGTTCAGACACATCTAAGTTCTATTCTTCATCTTGTTTGAATGTATTGTTGATTTTAAGGATTAAAATCTGCCTTTGATTGATAGATTCTCGATGTAGTAGAGGATTTGTTGCAAGCTTGCCTATTTATCATTGTTTACTATTTAGACACATATAAATTCTCTTTGTAGAGAGGATCTCTGTTTAGATAATATTCGTCTTTATGTTATTATCTTAGTCTTCTCTTCATCATTATATAAATATTTTGTCTGATAGGGAGCTTAAATGCCTTCAATGAGCAGACTGTTTATGACTCCATAGCCCAATGGTCCATCACTGATTTGCAATGATATCTGTTGTCTCTTCTTTTCTCTAAAGTCTTGCTGATCCCTGATATCAAACTAAAAATAAAATCAATTTGTATGTTACCAAGCTTACTCCCATTTGTAGTCTGGGGACGAAAGTGAATATATCTTCCCTGGGAGAATGACATAGATCCAACTCTTGATAGCAGACAAGAGAGGGACACAAAAATTGACTGTAATTATCTACCTGGCGAATTCACAATCAAAGAATCCACTAGGGAGGATCCCGTTGACAAAAAGATGACCATATGAAAGGGGATGACCAGGTATCAACTTATGATCTTTCTCCATGAACTCTTGTTTTTCTTTATCAACTCATTTCTCTCTTTCCCTTTACATATCAAGAGAATTATCCTCTGCTTTGTTTATTTGAATGATCATCAACCTTCCTTTATATATCCATCCTTGGAAGAAGAAGACCTACCTTCTGCCCATGTTTTAGATGTTGATCTTGTATATTCACCTCAACCTATTCATAAGGATGATATTTGTATTAAAATCCCTCTTGAATTTGATCAGCCTTGTAACCTTGAGGAGGATGAAACTGATTCAAAGCCATCTCTTATCTCACCACCTTCTTCTGTTACTATTGAACCTTTCCATCAACTTGTTAAACTTCATATCCAACCCACTAGTTTTCAAACTAGAATCAGAGACAAGATGTTTAAACCTTTAAGGATGCCATATCACCTTCATCCTTATCCTCTTCATTTCCTTGAGTATCTTCCTCGGTTCTCTAGAGAAGATCATGTTACAGATGAGAGGCATTTGGAGGCCTTTGAGAACTTTGTTGATCAGTTTGAGATAGTTCATTACGATGTTACAATGAGGTTGTTCTCCAAAAATTTGTTTGGAAATGCTGCTGTGTGGTTTAAAGGTTTGAAAGCCGATTCCATTGGTTCTTGGATCGAGCTACACAACACATTTTTAAAGTGTTGAGGTGAGAACAAGTCCCTTGATCAGTACTTGGATGATTTTAATGATTTGAGGAGAGGGGAAGAGGAATCCTTGGTTGTCTTCAACATGAGGTTTTATAGCATTTATCATAACATGCCAGTGGAAATCTGACCTTTCGAGATTGCTGCCATGGTGTACTATGTAATGGCTCAACATTCAGAGCTTGTTCTTCTCTTGAGAGGGGAAATCTTCATCCTTAAAATGATTATTTGAAGATGTTGGAGGAGTCGAGGAGAACATCCATGCTAGCAAGAAGATTCAATATCGAGTATATTTTGAAAATCTGCATGCACAAGATGAGCAACAAGAGGATTGTCAATATATTTTAAATTTGCAGCAAAAAGACAGTGAGTATGAATCCTATCTGGAACAACAACAAGGTTGTAAGTATGTTTTACAATTGGAACCATATTCTTCAGTATGCTCAGATTTTCCTATAGACAGGGATGCCTGTCATGTTTATGATCAGTTTCTAAAATATTTTGAGCATGAGGTAACACATGATTGTATAGATAATCATATGTTCCTAGTTGAGCATTATCAATATGATTTAAATTCTGTTGTGCAATCATCTCGTGATCAATATTTTAAAGAAGAAGCTGTCTCTCCTGATGACCAAGATTTGCTTATGAAAGATAAAGAAGGTTATTAGTTTTCAAGCAAAGAGGCATTCATGGATGAGCAATTTTTTTCCTGAGGATCGACATGTTTCTGATCTTGGTTTCAAAGATTCATTTGCAGCCTTGTTGGAGTCAAGTTTTTCAGATTTCCTGGAAATTTCAGATTTCATTTCACCAATATTCACGGGTGAGTATGGTTTTTTGAAGGATTCTCTATCACTGTTAGTATATTTATGTTTTTATCTATTGATCAGTGATAGAGACAAGATCATGTCAGTCTTGAAATTACTTGAATGGCTACTGTGGAAATATTATTTTACTTGACCAAATTGCGTATTTGGTTAGAGGTAGGGTAGTGTAGGAAATAAGCTCGCTTCTCGAGTATTTGCTTTCCTTCAAGTTTGCAGCAGGTAATAAGCTCACTTCTCGAGACTTGCTTTCCTTAGTTTATAGTGGATCTTTCAGTTTTCTTGAATAAATGGCAATTGGTAGCAGTGTTTAGAGGTTGGTTACAGAGATGACTGCATAACCCAATGGATAAGGCGACTGGAACTGCTAAGGTTCTTGGAAGCCTCTAAGGGAGCCCCCCATCCCAGTTGGATCCTGATGTTAACATAAACATCTGCAACAACAAAAGTAACTCAAAGGCATTGTGAACTCTAGATCTGTAAAGTGGCGCTATCAAAATTGAGCTCATAGCAGGTCGGCTAAGTCCTTTGTTTTCACATGAAACATCCATTTCGGGCTTGAAATACAAGCAAGAAAATAGGTTCAATTTTCAATGGTGGAGATCCCATGTGCAGTTCATATTAATGGCTCTCGTGCATTCGGGGTTTCAAAATCGCAGAAGGATTAACGACCAGACAGAAGCCCCGAAGTACCGAAGCCCGAAGTGCCGAAGTAATGAGAGGCTGCCACGTCAACTGGGAGAAAGTTACTATGAGAGAACTTCATCCTTCACAATCCAAAACTCTCGAAGTCCCAAAGTTCCAAAGTGATGAGAAACTTCCACGTCAACTGAGAGAAAGTTACTCCAGGAGACCTTCATGCTTCACAATCCAAAACTCCCAAAGTGCCGAAATTCTGAAATCTCAAAGTGATGAGAGACTACCATGTCAACTGGGAGAAAGTTACTCCAGGAGAACTTCATGCTTCACAATCCAAAACTCCCAAAGTGCCGAAGTCCTGAAGTGACGAGAGACTGCCACATCAACCAGGCCCGTACTACTTTGGGAGATTTCCATGCTTTACATCTCGAAGTCCCGAAGTCCTGAAGTGACGAGAGACTGCCATGACAACTGGAAGAAAGTCACTTCGGGAGATATTCATGCCCATGTTCAAACCAAAGCACCGAAGTAATGAGAGGTTGCCACGTAAACCAAGATAAATTTACTTCAAGAGATTTCCATCCAAACATCCCGAAGCCCCGAAGAGCCGAAGTCCCGAAGTGATGTCAGGCTGCCACGTCACTCCGAGATTTTTTCATGCTTCACAATCCAAAACTCCCGAAGCCTGAAGTGCCGAAGTGTCGAAGACACATGGTGCTCATCCATCAATAGTTGTGACAACAAAATGACATCAGGCCACCATGTCAGATTCGAGAGATAGTCTTCCGGGAGATATTCTTGCTCAACATTCAAAGCTCCCAAGCGCCAAAATTGGCTCCATCTCTAAACATGGTTAAAAGGAGTCTGGATTTGGCAAATGGAAAAATTTTAGAAGGGGCGCTAAAATAGCAGGGTTACCCAGATCATAGATTGCAGCAGATCGACAACCACACTTCATTGCAGGGATGAAACATGCTCGAACGTTAAAATTCTAGAGCAGTCTTGCAATCAAAACCATGGTATAGTGAAAGAGGTACGTGGTAGTTAGTGGTGGATTGCGAGGGCTAAAGCGGTGTGGACCCAAACCGCCCTTGGCAACTTACGCAATCATGTGCTTATATAGGGTCCCATCTGAGAGCAGCGCATGGCAACAAACCAAGCGTTAGGCCTCGTCCTGATCCCAAGGAGAAATCAGTTAATGAAAGAAGGACCGATGGTTCAGTAATTGACTACCCCCTTAAATGGAAGCATGGAGGGTCTGGCCAAGGATACAAAAAACTATCAGCCTGAAGTACCACAGAGGGTAGTTTTTCCTACAGGCCCATACTGACTAGAGATTCCTTCTGACAGAAGGAACATGACAGACAAGAGAAGACACACGACACTGGAGAATCCTAGGAGAGGAAGGCCAACTCACACTACTAACAGTGGTGGACGATTTTGTTTATAAATACATTTTATGAAGGAGAAAGAGAAGTTTAGCCCAAGACCAAAAGAGGTTTTGTTTTAAATGTTAATGACTGTATATTTCAGTTTGTAAGCTGGAGGAGCATGTAGCTGTAAATTGTAAGTTATTGAAGATTCATATGAGCTGTTTCATTAGATTTGTCTTCTATGTTCTTTGTTCTATTCTTCATCTGTTTGAACGTATTGTTGATTTTAAGGATTGAAATATGCCTTTGATTGATAGATTCTCGATGCAATAGAGGATCTGTTGTAAGCTTGCCTATTAATCATTGTTTACTGTTCATACACATCTAAGTTCTATTGTTCATCTTGTTTGAATGTATTGCTGATTTTAAGGATTAAAATCTGCCTTTGATTGATAGATTCTCGATGCAGTAGAGGATCTACTGCAAGCTCTCCTATTTATCATTGTTTACTGTTCAAACATGTTTAAATTCTCTTTGCAGAGAGGATCTCTGTTTAGCGAATATTTGTCTTTATGTTATTCTCTTATTCTACTCTTCACCATTATACAAATACTTTGTCTGATAGGGAGCTTAAATGCCTTCAATGAGCAGACTATTTATGCCTCCATAGCCCAATGGTCCATCACTAATCTGCAATGATATCTGTTGTCTTTTCCTTTCTCTAAAGTCTTGTTGATCCCTGATCTCAAACTAAAAATAAAATCAATTTGTATGTTACCAAGCTTACTCCCATTTGCAGTCTGGGGGTGACTCTTGGAGTGATAACAGTTACAAAAAAATTACTCACAGACATTGCTCTTTGAAAGTCTGTAGAATCAAAATAACAATTACTTTTGTCATTTGGAAGAAGTGGTGTGTGAACTATTGACTTGAAAGATTAGTTTAAGCTTGAAATATTTTTTAGATCTTTTGTTTATGTGACCAACACTCATTCTCACATATGGGAAAAGGAGTTGGGGTATATCAGCCAAACTAAGATGCGCTTACCTTTAGAAATAGTCCCCTGTTTTCTTATTCTATTGTAACTTCATTTGTTTTGGGTATTGTAGCTTGTTCAATGTTAGAAGTTTATTTCTAAATGCCTGATCAAAATTGTTTTTTTCTTTTTCTCTAGGTACTTGGAAGCATATAGAATGGTGCAGAAGTGGACATTATGCATTGAAGTGTCTTGTTATCCAAACCTGGGTCAAGCAATTATTACATACGTCCTTCACAACATGACACTAAATCATGTCCTCCATACTAAGAGATAAGTTTATGGAAAGACTAAAAATAGCAAAGCATACTATATTGCCCTTGTTGAAGGGATAAAAGCATAAAAAAATATAGTGTCAATGATATTGCAGTCTTCACCAACTCAAAATTGATATGTAATCAGATGAAAGGAATTTATCAAGTTTGAAAAGACAATCTAAAACCTCTTCATAGAGAAGCAAGAATTGTTGCTGCTCAATTTCAGTGTTTTACCATAAATTACCATGTAGAGATTAAGAGGATGTCAAGTAATCTAGTGTTGGGAGCAGTGTCAGTTGTAGGTGAAGGTGTCAAAGATGACTTGGTATCACCATCTATGCCAACAAAAGTCATGGACGTACATCGATGTAGATCCCTAATGTGTGGATGTTTTCTTGTGATGATTGTTGTTGTGTCTCTAGTGACATGGTTGTTTCACTAAATAAGAACCCATTATTCTACTACATTTGTCTCAAATTGTAATTACTAGGGTCTCTTGTAAGGGTGATAAGTTTGAACAAGGCTTTGTATAATTCCAAACTTATCTATATGGTTCATGAATAAATAAATGAGTGTTTTTGAACCTTAAGCTTGTATAAATTTCCATTTGGGATTTTACTTCAAGCCTTGTAACAATTTCATTCATAGGAGTCCATATATCATTCCTCAATGATATCTGAAAGATTACTAGTTTGTAGGAATTCAAATAATTGGGACTCATTACAAACTAATGCAAAGTTCTTTTGTCTATTTATTTTTTAATTGCAGATCAAGTATTGTATATGATCGATCTCTAGAATTTTTCCATCCTACACAACTAAAGGAGAAGCACGAGGTGAATTCCACTGTGTAAGATTTAATGTTGGACTATCATTTTCATTTTGAAAATCTTGTTAGTTCTTGGTTTCTCGTAGTTATTTTGCAGATTGAACAAGGATATTTTAGTTTGTGTGTCCTATTATCTCACCTATTCTATCTTGATGATAATACAAAAGCTCAATTTGATCGCAGTGAAAATTCTCTACTCTATGAGATTGTAACAAATGATACCCATAAGTTATTTCTAATAGGGTTGAAGTGGCTACTATTCCAAAACAAAATGAGCTTAAACTATGGAATGGAAAACATTGTGTTACTAGGCATTTTCCATATCATAAAAGAGCTTAGACATTATTTCCACATAAACTCAGTCTTCCTCTGTTTGTGTTTTATACAATTACAAAGCATCCAACCTTTAGGGTTTATAACAAAGCTTACCATAAATCATCATAACTGATAAGCATTGATATTGTGCCAAGTGATTACAAGTGGATGATTATGCAAGCCATTATCCCAATAAGAGATTGTGAAATATCTATAAAGAGGATATCTTACCTATATGACAACTTACTCGAATAAATTTAAGATCAAAATATGTAAATACACCACCAAACACACACTTGTAACATATCCATGAGATAATAAAGAAGAAAAAGCCTCCAAAGTTTATCTGTATACTGGAATCATAATAGGACTGGACACTGAATTCACCCAACTAAATTAGAGACAAATATCTTTGCTACTATGCTATAGGTAGATGCAGATCCAAGCATCGATCTGTTTATCACTATGTCAATATCCTGTCAATTGAGAGGAAAACAAATCTATGTTCATTGTTTCTTTTTCCTAGATATGTCATTACAATCAAAGGATTCTAGAGAGAACTCAACATATAATAGCACTGAAAAGAGAGATTCCTTTTAATGTTGAACAAGGTCATAGATGAAATAGTAAAAGTGAAACAAAATCTTCAAAGGAAAATATATTTCTGTTAGGCTTGGTTATTCCTTGGAGGCTTTTATTTGTGTGTTTCATCCAATGTTATCAGAACTAGACTCGTCATTGAATTGGTCAAACCTAGAAACTAGAATAGGACCAAAATATATATTCAAATTTTGAAAAAAAAAAAATTCATGTGCATCCATTGAAACCAAACCATTATATTGAAATATGTGAAGTTTCTCACGTATTTAGAAAGTAAGGGTGCATATAACAAAAATAGCACCAACTACAATGCATATTAATGGGATTGCTTACAATTGTTTGTAGTCTCTTGTAGACACTCATTTGAACCTTGCAGCCTTGTTACCTTGTGTCTTGGGATCTTTTAATCATTGGCCTTTTAATCAACAATAATCCCTCCATCAATAATGAGAGAAAGATGGAAAGTCACCCGATTTCTCACAACAATTTGAAAACATAACCTGACGCTAAAAGGTTCTTGCCACAACTTGAAAACATAACAATATTTCCTGTTCCTAATAACAATTGTCGAGCATCTCTTCTAAGCCGATCATAGGAGCAACAAAAATTGGAAAACAATTTTTTTCACTACATTAATGTTCAATATCTGTCAAATATCTTGCATGTACATCTTGCTTGTATCTTTTGCATTGCATCAATTGGAGGTCTTGGATAGTCCATTAGCTGGAGAACATATTTGTCATCCTGTAATTGCAATTTATGCACAAATAACTAAAATAAAATTTATTCCTTATCGTTAAACAATGAAGTGCTACTTGATTAACCCTCTAGTAATCACAAATAAAATTCATAATTAAATAACAACCTGTTGCATGACTATGCCTCTCAAACTAAGTCTATGCCTCTCAAACTAAATTACCACATTTTTCATAGGATCTGTATTGTCATCGAGTCTCGGGATCCCCCATTTGGGTGAGCAACTAGATGAAACTTGTTGCTATGTTTATGTGTTTGTGTGTTATTATATGTCGATACAAGTTTAATCTAGAACGTGTCTATTTTTGTATGTGTATTATTCTTATGTGAGTTAGGGGTCATTTCCCCATAGCACAAATTTTGTAAATTAGGGGCCACTGCCCTATAACATAGACTTCACCTCAACTAGGCATGGAAAAAGGGGGATGGCATCACTAACATGGAATTTGTGAAAATTCAAAATCTAAGATCTACTTAGGTAAAACCATCTTATATGAGCTTTAGCTCTGTAACATTTTTGGGCTGATAATCATTTCTCATAAATATCCTAGTCTTAAAAATCGGGCTCATTTTCAAATAGTTTTGATCCTTAAAGCACTTTGCATTCATGTTAAGCACTCAGATATTGTGAACATTTTAAAAAATACCAGAAATGAGGGTTCACCTTCACTAGAATGGATCACTCGATATGATGAGGTATGTCTCGAGAAAATTGGGCAATACTGAAGCTGCAACCCTCATGTGGTTGGATTTGTATGGAATAAGAGGATGCTTCTCCCCTCATATTATATTTACCTGGCATAAACATAGTCAACACGTTAGTAATACATTAACAACACTCGATACACCATCAAAAACAAATTGAGAGAAAATACATCACAACAAACCTGTAAAATCACCAACTAGAGAGTTGTCGACTGACCAAGCATGTTCCAAGGGAGGAAAGTCTCCAGAAGAAGCTCTTATATCTGTAATAAAACCCACATTGACATGTAAAGTGACACACACACACACACACACACACACACACACACAGGGATTATATTAATTGTGAGTCCAATCAAATG
Source organism: Picea engelmannii (assembly GCA_009831015.1). Classification (NCBI taxonomy): domain Eukaryota; kingdom Viridiplantae; phylum Streptophyta; class Pinopsida; order Pinales; family Pinaceae; genus Picea; species Picea engelmannii. The sequence continues at coordinate 277,087 of ML800508.1, forward strand.
TACCTGAAATGGTAGGAAAACTAGAATGACATAGTATCCGTCTATGTCCTTGGAATGAAGCCTCAATAGTGGAATGTTGCACCTTTGCAAACAATTCACACACTACTCTGTTAAAAAATGGTGATGTCTATTTACGCTAATATAAATATATTCATCTCATTACTCTATTAAACTCACTCGAGACCATGGAAAATGCATTGTTGGAGTGAGGACGCCCTTGCTTGTTGAGGTTCTAAAACTACAATGGTTCATATTCATATGCAGGGACATTCAAATTGATTTCCATGCCATCACTATGTTTTCTTCTTTTGTTCTTCTTTTTAGGGCTAAGAAAACTCTTCTTCCTCTTCAAATACGACTCAAAAGCACCCAACCCAAGGGTGAAGTCATAATCCTTAATATGAAGATCGTTTGCTTCATCCAACATTTTTTTTAACCAGATAAACCAATTGTTTGGTCTTGTTCAAAGTAGGGGGAGGACTATTTAAAAGAATCTTTAAGTATCCAAATAGCTCCTCTCTAGCCAATTGAAGTCCCTCAACATCTAGATCAACATTGTCACTGACCATAATAGATTTGTTGGCAGCTAGATCAAGGTTTGGTGCCTCTATGCTTAACTCATGAGGGTTGTTGAATGAACGGGGTATTGCATCATGATCCAATAATGAATTTGAACCCCCTAATGGGAAATGAAACCAATTCACCTTTATGGCATGCTTGCAAATATTGCCACAAATAGACCATGGGCAATCAGAAACTATAAAATTTGTGCGATACCAAGTGACAAGATATTTTTTATCACACTTAGTTTTAATTCTCACCCAGTGGGCATGAGATATTCTCTCATGATGACAACAATCACTATCTAGAATTCTTCTTTCCTTTTCCTTGATGATTCAAGTTGTTTTTCTTTCCTATAGTTATTCAAATATCCCTCTTTTTTCAAAATTTCCTTGAACCGATAATAGGATTTAACATTTATCAAAAGGATATACAACAACCAATCCATCCTACGTGCACACTTTTTTCTTTGATCTGATAGAAATTTGGTCTTCAAGTAACAATGATATGACTCAATAGCATTATTTGTCTCCTGATTTGCATGAGGAAAATCTTTGCAGCCTTTTACCCACATCCCTACATACAAAAAATTGAGTTAGTGAAGATATCATCTTTATGAAACAAAAAAACAGAAATACAAACAAAAGTATGTGCACTTACAGATCTTATCACTGATAACCCAATTCTTGTAGAAATAGTCAAATAACTTTCTCACTTGCGAATTTTCTGAAAAATTCATCAATTGCATTGGTAACTTCATCATTGGAACAATTTTTAATGATAAGACCTAACTCATTGAACATCTCATTTTATTTTTGTGGATTTCCGGCCAATTGGTTCACATTTTTTAGCCATGCTCGTCGTACATTCCAAATGCATAAGATCACTTCACAACTTGTGATCCTCCCGTGAAATTCAATTCATCTTTAGTGTGACGTTCTTAGAATAAATACAAGTTAAAATGTATAATAACCAAATTGAAATTACCTTAAAGAAACAATTCTAGCCATTGCATCATCAACCATGAAGGCATTGGCTTTCCAATCAGGACGAAATTGATAACACCTATGCATGAGGTGCTCCAACCATAGTGCAATATCCTCTGACGTATTTCGTGATGCCACCACCCATGCAATTGGCACCCCACTTTGTTGTTCATCAAATGCCACAAGCGTGTATAAGTGATACTATCATATTCAAAGAATATATGTATTCAAGTTTAAGTCATCAATAATATTTAATCACTATAAATCAAATGATCACACTAAATCAATCATTGGAAACATAATTACCCCATATTTATTTGTATTGAAAGTTGAATCCATGGCTATTAAGCTATTGTGAGATAGTTTGACCATGGTCTCCAACATCCACGACGTATGAATTACAGCTATGGAAGGGACCCCTCCACCATTAGGTTTTTGGTAAAAGAAAAAATCATCTCGGTGTTTTTGATACCAAAAGTTCATGCTCATTTCATCATTTTTGTGCAAGTGGTAGTTTCCCTTCATCAAACGATTATATACGTTGATAATATCTTTCCTGCTCAAGAAAAAATCTCTTTCCCGAGATGTGGCATCCATATCAACATGTTTTTTTATATGCATTTTACAAACTGAATCAACTGGAACTTCCAAAAAATAACAACTTTCTACATAAGCAACCATGTCTCTTGAAATCCCTTGGCTTATGCATGGACCTAGCCTCACCCAAAGTATCATGTTGGCCATGACAAGGCCATCCTTCCCCATCTTCATGGTCATACACATTATATGTCAAAATTGCTACGTCGGGGTTTTGAACCATAACCTTTACAATGCAGTGGCATTGACAACCCCTCTTCTTCACAAAGGATGTCCTTCATTTCTTTGTATGCTTTCCTCTCTTGTCCTCTGGGCCATATAAGAAAGTATAACTGCATAACAATGTTTGAAAGGTCAATACATACAACAAATGATAACACACTTGTATTACCAACATGTAAACAATGCATTTTTAAGGTACTTACAATGCATATCGTAAGGAAGCACTAACCCTTGATTTTGGGGGTTTATTTTATCCGCGGATAAAAGTACATGGGTCTTTTGGATTCATTTCCTCCCCTCTAATAAAGCTAAGAACTCTTTTTGAAAGGATTTTTGCAACCCGATCAATGCTCATGTTCGTTCGATATACTTCAGACCAAACTAAATCTTTACCATAAAATGTGATCTTGTCTTTAGGGTCTTTCACCTCAAGGCCCATGATAATCTTCCATTTTTTGCCTTGATTACTGATTTTGTATCAATGCTTACAAGCAATGTATAAACACATTAAGCAAAAATTTCATACATTCACAATATTTTCATTTTAATTCTTCTAATACAATTAGAAACGATAAAATCCTGAAGCATTCAATTGATTTTCATCAACACACTTTGCATACAAAAAACATATTTTCCTAACCACATTAGACTTCAAAATATTCACCCACAATCCAAATTAAATTTCATTGTAGACACAATTTGTATAAAAAGAGTGGATCTACAAAAACTAAAAACATTTCATGTTCTCCCTATTGGCCCAATGGATACAAAGACTTCATATCCAAATAAAAACACTTATGCTCTCCCTATTGGCCCAATGGATTAAAATAATTCATTTCCAAAAAAACACACACCTAGACTATAAGAAATTGGAAATCTGGCTCTAAATTTTACCATAGTAGAAATTTATATAATTTGTCTTCCATAAAAGCATAGATATACAACTATCCTTAGTACATAAAAGCAGGTAGAGCTTTGATTCCAAAATTCAAGCAAGGCTTATGATACTATTTTAGTAATGTATGATTGGTTGTCTTAGTATTGCTAATTAGGAATTCTTTCAGGTAATGTATGTTGTATTGTAAAGTTACCAAATGATCATGCCTAGCTCTAATCAAACATTGAGAGATTAATTCATTTCAAGTGGTGTGTGAACTATTGACTATAAAAAATGTCAATGAATTCACTAATCTAATACAGTCCTTAGGTGTCATCAGTCACATGCAAAGTTGGTGAGAAAACCTAGACAAACAAGATGCAAATTCAACTTGTTTACAGTTCTTAGGTGTCATCAGTCACATGCAAAGTTGGTGAGAAAACCAGACAAACAAGATGCAAATTCAATTTTTTGTATAATTTCATATCAAAGGCACGAGACAATCATTTACAGGCCAGCCACACATGACCTATCATTTTCTAGTGGGAAAAATCAATAAAGAATATATTCTAATAAAGAACATAAACTAGAAACTCTTGTTGTAACTAGAAATTGAATCTCAACCAATTTTACCTGGTATCTCATGGTGTTGAGTCACATCTTAGTTTGTATGGTTTTGGTCTCATAGCTTGCAACACTATTGTTATATAATATATTTTATTGGATAAAATTTCTCATGTTCGTACCTTCTTACTGAATCTATCAAATAAAGTTTTCATAATAATTAAATTATTTGATTTTTTTTAAAGTTTAAATCTTATCGAAATTTATAGTGCCATTTTTTTGATGTTATATTCAAATTCCGTGAATGTAAAACCCACAACCAATTTTCAAAATGAGTTGCAATGTCCTCTTATCCCACAGGTTAAAACCCACAACCAATATTCAAAATGAGTTGCAATGTCCTCTTATCCCACATGTTTTTGACATCCTATCACAATCAACCGCCTTGTTTAATAAGAAACTATTTGCATACAAATAAAACCAATCAAGTGCCTTATTTTTTGTTTTGTTTTTGTAAGTAAGAGTGTTTTATTTATTTAGATATAAAGAGCCTCCAAAAACAAAACCAGAGTTACAGATTGTTCAGAATTGCCGTGTTGTATTAACTGAACTGCCCCAAGGGGAAACTAGTTCAGCCAACCGGTATTATGGTCTACATGTGTACCAAACAAGTAAAATTGTAAACAGAGCTGAGAGTATTAAACTAAAAGCATGAGTAGAGTCTAAATATTGGTCATACATTTGGCTTATAATCTGGCCAGGTGGCGTGGGTTGCCTCGTCCCAGAGCTCCTCTTCGACATGTGTTCCTCGCCATTCCATCTGCGCGTCGGCATCCGCATTATCCACTACTGCTGCAACCTCCCTGTCCACGTGCATGGCTTGTCCCAAGTCGCCACCTTCCGCTGGAAGCTCTTATTCGCTCCTACCAAACGTTTCTGCTGGGACGTGCTCTTCTTGCTCTGCTGCTCTATGGAAGGTGGAGAGGACATGGAGGAGTGCAGAGGCCTTCCCATCCAGTTGTTGCGGTCGGAATTGTAGATCATCCATGCCCTGTCGGAGCTCGAAGACCAGCCTGTAGAGAATGTCCATGCTGTCCTGCATCTGCTCATCTCGGATGGAGTCGGAGATAGAGTGTGGAAAAGGTGGCACCTCCAAGGGTGGGCGAATGTGAAAGGCTTCTGAAGCCAAAGCAGGTACGTTGGCCGGGAAAAATGGAGGTGCTTCAGGAGGTGCTCGAGAAGTGGAGGCCTTGTCCAGGATGGGCTCTGAGGGTAAGCCAAGGGAGCTATGCGTAAGAACCAAACCTTCAAGCCAGGAAGAGGTGGCGAGTGGTTCAAGTTCTGTCTATGAAGAGTGCGATGAGTGTGAGGAGTGCGAGGAAAGTGAAGAGTGGGAGGGGGGTGTTGGAAAATATTTAACAGACAGTGAATGCTTGTCATTGATGGAAAGTACAACAATGAAGATGGCATGAGTACATAAAGTATGTAATAGATTGGCATTATGAGAAGATGCTGTAGAGAAGATTCGAATAAGCTCAGAAGAGATAGTGCAGAGGATTGTTGACAAGAATCATCGATGGCAAGATCAGAGTAAGCGGAACAAAGTAAGCTCGGGAGGAGAAGCATTTCTGATCGTTGGATCCCATTCAAAATTCCTGAAAGAAGGAGGACCATCAGATATGTTAGTAGACAAGAAGAACGCACAGAAGAGGAGGACAGATCTTAGGCATTAGATTTGAGCGTCAGATTCAATCATCGTTGGATCATGAAGAACCTGCACGTTCATTAAAGTGAAAGGAGAAACGGGCTCACAAAATCTCGAAAGAAGGAGGACCGTCCATTTTCAAGCAGGACATGTGGCGAAAGATCATCATGTCGCTGATTGGAAAGTCAAAGGAACGGGGTTCCCTAACCTCTTGAATTCACGATATGAGAAATCGCGAAACTATCTTAGCCGTAAGTTCGAGGTTTGTTCTGGACCGTTGATCTGGGCTCCATCTCGGAGCTTCGCCTATCGCGACTTGGAGAGGTAAGAAACATAACCATCGAAATCGCGATATGCGAAATCGCGAGCTAATCGTAGCTGTCAGATCAAGGTGTGGTCTGGACCATTGATCCGACTCCATTTCGAAGTTTCGCGAATCGCAACTTGGAAAGGCAAGAAACATAACCATCGAAATCGCGATTTAATCGCAGCCGTCAGATCAAGGTGTGATCTGGATCGTTGATTCTACTCCATTTCGGAGTTTCACCTATTGCAACTTGGAGTGACAAGAACCTCTATCGAAGGAATCGCGAGATGCGAATTCATGATGAGATCTGGACCGTAGATTCATCGAGATCGTGGACCGTTGATCTAAGCTTCATTTTGGAGTTTTTCCTATCGCAACTTGGAGTGACAAGAACCTCCATCAAAGGAATCGCGAGATGCGAATTCACGATGAGATATGGACCATAGATTCATCGAGATCGTGGACCGTTGATCTCAGCTCCATCTCGAGGTTTCAGGGATCGCAACTTGGAGAGTCGAGATGCCTCATCTCCAGATTCACGAAATGCGAATTCACGAAAAGCACTTTATGCATAACCACTTGGTCATGGCCATGGTCATATAGAGGAAGGAGCTAGCGCAGCAAAGCTCTATATTGGAGTTTCAGAGATCGTGACATGAAGTGTCGAGACATTTGGCCACAAGAATGCCAAAATACTGAAACCCTATTTAAAGGAAAGATTAATAAAGTTCATCCAACGGTGCAGATAAACTTGAATATGATCAGAGGGATACTGTTCTCTCTCACAGTTAATTCATCAGTTATGAATCAGTTAGCAAAACTGATTCATGATTGCTGATCGGTTGGCGTTTCAGTTGCTTAGATGGTTTTTCTTTTGCCGAAGAAGATGCGAAGTGTAATTGCTGTGGGTGTGGTGCATAAAAGAAAAACAGACAGACTGTGCGTGGTTGGTTGTTTTGGACGAAAAATGAATTAAACTGTAAGAAAGGGAAAATCACAGGATGCACAATGGGAGACGGAGAATATGCGCAGTGTGAGATAAAACTCAGAGAAGAGTAACAGATGAGGAAAAGACTTGAAGCAGAGTAGAATGACAGAACAAGTTGAAGCAGAGCAGAATGACAGAACAAGTTGAAGCAGAGTAGAATGACAGAACAAGTTGAAGCAGAGCAGATTTACAGAACAGACAAAAAAAGAGAAGAATTGCAAAACAGTTAGAAGAAGACCAGATTTACAGAACAGAGAAGTGGTAAGAATCGATTTATCTGTGTAGTTGGTTGTTTAATTATTCATTTATATTTCAGGGTGGTTGGGAGGTGCGAGGGAGGACTGTTGTCCTCAGAGGTTCAAGTAGGAGCTTGAACACAGGGAGTTGTAGCTTCCATCCAGTTGTAGCCAGAGAAACCAGGGTGGCAGGGTGGTGCAAGGGAGAACGAGTGTTCTCTGTTATACAGGTTGGAGCCTGTGTAACTGGAAGTTAGTGCTTCCATCCAGTTGGTGCTGGAACATTAAGGGAGTTGGTGCTTCCTTCTAGTGGGTGCTAGAGAAACCAGAGAGTTGGTGCTCTCAAACAAGTTGTAGCTTGTAAAACAGTGGTAGCAGCCTCACATTGAGTTGGTGCTCAATTAAAGATGATGTACAGAACTTAAAAGACTGCCTATCATTTCGAAGAAGAAGAGGTTTTCTCCCTTAAACATAAAAAAATTTCCTTCAACATAAAAACCTCTCCAGTTAGTACATATGGATCTATGTGGACCATCAAGGAAAGAAGGTACAAGAAAATAAAATTACTTTATGTTGATTATTGATGACTATTTTAGACTAACTTGGGTTGCCTTTTTGAAAGAAAAATTTGAAGCATTTGAAAAATTCAAAGTGTTTAAGGCTTTGACTGAGAATCAAACAGGAAAAAGATTAAAGG
>ML800508.1:284926-296176 GCA_009831015.1 Picea engelmannii
TCGAAGGAATGATATGCTAGAATATTGTTTTATCATAGGATTTCCAATCATCATAGGTTCAAGCAAATACATCAATATATTCTTTGAATAAGGCAACATATTGATCAACCTCTTCAGTGGTGCAATCAACTCCCAAGTTGACATATTTTGGGGACTTGTTCGTTCCAATATTGACTTTTCTCATTTCTTGCACCTTTCGAACTGAAACTTTTCAAGGAGATTCTTGGCATGATTGTCTTTTGTAAACAAAGATTCAGCTTGTATACAGTATTTTGGGATGACAGAAGAGCTATTGTCTTCTTCATCATCATAGTTTAATAAAAAAAAATCCAATTGTTCATCGTTTTCAAACACTTGTAAGTACTCCACATTATCGGGCACGGATGGTCGAAAATCTCTTTCTACCTGGAAATACATTTTTCTTTGGACATCGTCTGGGTTTGATAATGAGGCCACCAAGGCTAGTGAATCGGTTTTGTGATTCTTGTCCCTTGGAATGAAAGCAATGTTGAAGGAGTTGAAAGATTCCATTAGTTCGTTAACTCTTTTGAAATACAACTTGAGTCTTTCCTTTTTTATTTTGTACCTTTGGGTAATTTGGTTGATGACCAACTCTGAGTCTCCAGTCACAATGAGGTGTTCTATTTTAATTTCTTGTACAAGGATCATCCCCTGGATCAGAGCTTCATATTTTTCCTCGTTATTTGTGCAAGAAAACTCTAGCCTCACAGCCTCACAACATGGGGATGCACAGTCTTATTTGGACTCAAAAGAACAATTCCAGCCTTGTTCCCATATTTAGAATAGGCTCCATCGAATGACATCCTCCAGTAGCCTTCAAACAAACATTCTTCTCCCCCCCCCCCCNAACTCTCTCTAGGATTTCATTGTGCTCCATGTCTAGGATATCATAGTTTCCAATCCCAGCATCTATATAATCTTCCATTAATTCATTCTCCTTCTTCTTGAAGGAGAAGGATTTTCTGGGGTCACGGAGTACTTTAATCATCGCTCCCTCCTTTCCTAGTAGCATCATACAACTTCCATCGTTCATTATATATCCACTGACCATGGATGTTCAGTCTCTTCCCAGCACAACCCCATATGTTCGAGGAAGGCATAGCACATTGAAAATTGTGATGATATGGGGGGTTGTTGTAATCCAAGCATAAAAATCCTTGATTTCTCCATACGCTGGCACTTTTATAGAATCGATTGCATATATGCTCTCACCAGTTTCATAATACTTAGTGCAACTCATGCCCAATGCCTCCATGACTGCAATCGACATTATATTATTTTTTGCGCCAGTATCAACTAAATAGTTATGTAATGCAACATCATGATTTTCAATTGAAATGTAGAAGGGCAGAATTTTACCTCTCATCTTGGCAGTTGATGAGCTCTGGCTCTATTTTGGACTGGTAATGACAACTTTCGTTCTTTCCGATGGATCATCCAACAACTTCAAGATTGTTTCTCTCTGTTGAGGAATCTTTACCACTTCCGTAAAAGGCAGAGTTATCTTCATTTTACTTAGGTCCTCCATGACATTATACGTCATTTGAGTGGAGCTTAATGCCATGTGTTGCATTTGGGTTCCATTTCCATCTGTCACTTTCTCATTCGACACTTTTTCATTTGTTTTTTCTTTTTCTTTTTTCTTTTTGTTTTTCCTTGTCAGAGTCGCCTTTATTCTTTGGTCTATTTACAAACCCTCTTGTCTGGGCAACGTTTTCTTGTGAGTTAGGATCGTTGTCGCCCTCTCCAAATATATACATGGACGTCTCACATCTGTCCATCTACACAGTTTCAGAGATTTCATCAGGTAAGTAATAATTTTATTTATTGGTTAATTTCTAGTCATAGACATCATCTAGAACAACCGTGTTTGGAGTAGGTTGTCTGGGAACCCTTTGTCTCTGTGGATCATCAGTTTTCTTGAACCTGATTCTGTTTTCGAGGGGAGGGTTCCTCCTTTGATTGGGAATCGACATTCTTGGGTTTGGCATGTAATTATCTCCCCTTCTCAGTATGGTTATCTTGTTCTGCATATGTTTGATGGTTCTATTCATCTGTGCAATTTCAATTCTTTGCTTTGTTTCTTGCGCTGCCACGGGATCAACCTTTACGTCAGGTATGGTTCCTTTAAAAAATACTCTTCCCATCATTTGATTCTGAGCCGCTCAAGGTTTCAATCCTTCATTATTTCTTGAGATGGAAGTTCCTTGATTATAAATATTCAATCCCCCCATCTGCCTTTGTACTCTTCCCAGTATAATGTCGGGGTCAACACCTATCTCAATCATAATTTCTTCCATCTCAGTGGCCTTAGTCATTACCTCCTCCAAAGTATCCATTTGGGATGTTCTGATGGCATATTTTACATTCGGGGGCATTGCATTCTTATAACAACCAAGAATGATCCGGTCATTTGGTCTTTTATCTTCTGGAATTCTACTCAATGTCTTAATGAACCTAAGGTTAAAATCTTGTATCCTTTCGTTCTTCCTCAAGCCAATTTGGGTGAAGTCTGTGAGGAGGGTATGGTAGGATATTGGAGGGGAAAACATAGTTAGGAACATAGCTTCGAGGTCGTTAAAAGAGCGAATGGATCTACTGGGCAATGTTGTATACCAGTCATAAGCTATTTCTAATAAGGTTTGCAGAAACAACCTCACCACGACGTCGTCGTATTCAACTCAATGAAAGTCACAAACGTCAAGAAATAAGTGCAGATGCCTCTTTACATCAATTGTTCCATCTCCAGAAAATTCCTTTAAGGTGACCTTAGGGAGAACATGGAGATCATGTTTTTCACTTATAGGATTAAGAGGCGAATCTCTTATCCTCCTTCTGTTTCTAAACCCTAGGATTCCTTGATTTCTTCCACCTCATTGTCTCTCCTCATGATGCTCGTCTCGGGGCTGTTTGTCTCTCCCTGTCATGTCTGAGGAGACATCAGGGCTAGAAGTTTCACTTCTAAGGACAAAGAGTTGCTTATTTTTACTTTTGGTAATGGGTCCCTTATATTCGTCCAACTTCAATCTTGACCTCCTTCTTGGGCTGCTCTAGCTAGACTTTGATTTCTTCGATCTTGCCATTCTTCTCTCCTCTGTCTTCGTAGTATTTCTCTTTCTTCTTCTTGGACTAAGATCTGTCGGGACCTTTCTAACTCTTCTCGAGTCTAGGCTGTCGTTATTACCAGATTATACAACTATTGTAAAATGCTTTGTTGATTATTCAATCCAATTTCTAAAAGGGATTGATCACCCTCGGGTAAAGTCATATATTCTTTCACAAAAGCTGGGCCAGGTTTCGAATTTTTTGTTCATGTCCCCAGTATGGTTGCCAAAAATGTTGACGCTTGAATCTGTTAGGACCGAAAATAAAACCTCACGAGGATATAAATCCCCCTGCGTTTTTATAGAGGTGGTACTCCTCTGTTATGATTTTCGTGGGACTCGAGGTCTTCATAATGTGGGACTTTTATAGACGTTTGTTATGGTAAAAAGAAAGTAAAAATATAAAAAATGAAAAATGTTTTATTTTCTTTTAAGTAAATTTCTTGAGAGTGGACCAGGAACCACACACATTCAAACATTTAAAGCAAATAAACAAAATTTCCTCACATCCATCATAGTAGGGCTAAAGATTTTTTATCACATAAAAAAATAAAAGAAAATTATCTGCATGCATAAGAGAACTTTGACAGAGTGATACATGGGAAGCTCAAATAAAGATAATGATAGATCAACCTTAAATACTTTATATTCATAAAACTGGGTGACAAAGTACAGTCGAGATTGTTCCCAAAATAGCTCTCTTGGAATTTCTAAAAAATATATAGTTCATTACATATTCTCCGAAATTTAAATGTGTTTGTCATAATGACTCAGATTGGGGCTCCCGCGGACCATAAAGAAAATATATATAAAAATGAAGTTTGTAGAAGGAAGAAAGTGGGCGGTGGAAGACAACAAGACCCGGTAAGAAGAAAAAGGAAATTATCAATCTTCGGTTAAACATTTCTATTTAAAGAGGTGGAGTAACTGGATGAAGAACTCGATAAAGACAGAAGGATGTGATCATTATGAACTTACTATGATCGTATCTCCCCTTGTCACTTGCTCGTTGATGTCCTTTTATGGATTTCATCGATGGTTATAGGAACTGTCTCAATTGCCTTTTTCCCTTCATCAGTGAGTTTGTCGACAGCCTTTTTAAAGCACTCCTTGATGCAGCTTCTCATTGGTGCCACGTTGATTTCATGCCAGATTTTTATATTGAAAAGCTCGCCCTCCAAGTTCCTTAAATCAATGGAAATATTACGCAAAGCTTCGATATATTGATTTTTTACTGAATAATCCACTAGCCAATTATCTACGTCATCTTCATTATACTCAAGAATGCCATAGAATTTTTCAAATGATAACCCTTTAAAGATCTCAACTTGTTCGTCAAAGGCTTGTTTGGTTAGGAACAACGAGTTGAGAATCAATTTGGGGTCTTGGACCTCATTGGTGCTCCTGGCTAGTTCTATCTCAGTTAGCCTTTTGAATAATTATTCTCTCCTAGTTATGGCTTGGCTGCATACTTGGACAATAATATTCAAGTTCTTAACATTTTCCTTCTAGCATGCATCCAGTTGTTTTATCCGGTTCGGAGAAGGGAGATCCTCCTCTCTTCTTCTTAACTCTGTCATATTGGTAACTTTAAAACCGAAGGGTACGACCACGTCGAGGTAAAAACCTTCTTCGATTTTCAAATATGCCTGTAAATATTCATTGAAGGCATGTGCCCTCATTCCAAAAGAGACCATGCTCTTTGACATCTCCTAAGCCTCTGTAATCAATTCCATTATTTTCTTAATGTTCTTCTCCACATAGCCCCTGGCTGATGTGAGAAGGCATGCAAATCCTTTCAATTTTATTGCAGGTGTGGTAGGCTTGATCACTGTTAAAGGACTAGTAAGTACTAGAAGAGGCATTAAATATTCCTCCAATTCTTTGATTTTTTAATTTAACTTGGCGTTCTCTGCTTCAAGGCCTCCAATAGAATCATCTAGAGCATCTCCAGTTGCTGAGTGAATTTGGGAAATTTGGGAAGGCTACATGTTTTGTAGGTTAACCTCTAAACGATATTGCCCCTTTTTATTCTTTACATCTCTTTTATCAATAATTAAATTTTTGGACTCGTTGTCAAAAACAATGCTCTGGAATACAAAAGACTCTTCTTCATCGAAGGTCTCACTCTCAATTATTTCCATCAGAGGATTCTGATGAGCCGTGTTATCTGGCTGATCAGCATTGGGGAACACCTTTTCAATGTCAATCTCGAGTTCCATATCCTCGAGGGAGAATTCGTGGATGTTGCCTTCGCCTCGAGGTCCCTCCTCTTCTTGCATAATATTTTTTCTTTTCTTCCTCAATGGAAGCTTAAGGGAGCTTTCAATTTTTCCTAAAGGAGGGTTCTTATCTCCTCCTCCGACTGAAGAACTGTGGGTCACTTTATTAATTTGGTGAGACGTTGGAGCACTGCTTCGACATGTTGTACTCTTTGGAGTGACAGTTGGGGATTGGGCACTCTTCTCACCGGGACCTTTTCCTTTCTGTTTGTATGGCTCATTAGTGCTGGGAATTGTTTCCAAGTCGTCAGTGTCACGAGCAGGAGTGCCTGAGTCATTGTCTTCGTGTTCATTCAAAATATCATTAATAAAATAATTGATGAAGCCAATTGCCAGTAGATGTTCTACAAAAATTCCGCTAGGGTCAAACCCTTTTACCCTTTCAACATATCTTAGATTCAAGCCATGAAAATGGCCTGCAAATTCGTCGATCTTGTTCATATTTCTGAATATGAAGTCCCCAACTTTCCAAGGCAGAGGTATGAATTTATTTTTTCTCTTTTCATGGAAAAAATGCAACCAGTAGTTGTATTGCCTTGTTATTTCAGTAACAAACATTTTGTCATATATGTGGCATGGAAGGAAGGAAGGACTTTCCTTGGTACTAGAAATCCTTATGACATTGTAATTCTCCATTTGTTCTAGTGTCCCCTTCCTATCCAGGAACTTACTCGTCTGGTCAGACATCCATGGAGCGTCCTTTCCAAACAACAAGCTTTTAAAAACTGAGACGAAATCATTAAAAACTTCATTAAAATGTTGGGAGACTTTGTGCCTCCATAATGTTTGATACCAGAAGGTTATCAGGTTGAATTCATAGTTTACCTTCTTACACAATGATAATCTCGTAAACTGACAACAATGTACTATCACAAAACCAAATAAGATGACATAAATAATTTATTCTCCTTCTTGTATTGTGACAATTGGGAAGAGATTTCAATGGAAATCAACTTTCCCCAATCGAAGATGGCATGTTCCTTGACCATAAAGTATAAAATGTAAAGAATCAGGTGGGAAATGTTGGTTGTAGTTTCTTGTCTTGTTATCCTCATGAAAAGCCAAGCAATCTCCTAGAAAGGATTTTTGAATGAGTTAACCTACAATCTTGTGATGTCTCGGGGACAGTTGTTGGGTTCTCCATGAACTCAGGTAAGAGGTCCAACCCACTGTAATGCTTCTTTAATAATTCTCTGCAATCTTCCCCCTTGAATGTAAGTGTTGGCTCAGGAAGTCTCAACATCTTACGAAATACCTGAGGCGATAGAGAGATAAGGGAATGATCCCGCAATTGAATGATCCGCTGGCTTGGAATATATCTCTCGGCGCACCAGGCGACCAACTCCTTACAGTCAAAGACTTCCTGGACACAACCTGCGCTTGCAATTCCAGACGTCCAGATTCCTTCCTTATGGGTAGAAGGGGATGAGTAGAAAGAATATGTTCTGGACCACTAGAAGCTCTGGTCCTCGCACCCAAAAAATTTAAATATATATCCACAGGATTGTTGTCAAATCGTTGCCATAAGTTGACAAAAATGTTCCTTTGCTCCAGATAATGTTTAAAATGAACGCTTGAGAGTGATAATATAATCCTACGTAAATCCTGGTTAAATGTGTTTTAATAGGAGATCCCGTCGAGCCCTTCGCTTATTAATGACAATCTTTACGAACCTGCATGATGAGTTGTTAGCATTCAAATCATACTAAATGCACATTGGGAAGAGCACAAGGGTGGTGGGGACGGATGAGCGAAATAGGATTTGAGAATTTTGTGAACCCAAGAACCCGCGAACCCGTGACTGCAAAAGGTTCAAAATCGGCTAAGTATAGGATAGTGCGGCAGTCAGACAGACTCAACGTAGCACCGCATACCTTTTATATCTAGTGTGTTTCTTACATCGCCTAGATATCTATTTATACATTACAAAAGGGGCCTAAGCATGGGTAAGACCCATGGGCCAACATCCCATACCCATTACATAAAACCTAAACCCAAAAAGCCCACAAAAGGGGGTGAGATCCCATGATCTCCGCTTTGCTTGGTGCTCTGTCTTCGACCAGCCTATCAAAGTCCCCAAAATTGGTCAAACATGACCAACATTTCCACAAAACTTGGTCAAGGGCCAACAGGCCCCCAACACTCACCTATGACTCGTCCCGAGTCACTCTGATCTGGGTAACTCTACCTCGACCTGCTGCTTCACCAAAGCCTCCTGCTCGACGAACTCTTGAATAACTTTCTCAGTCACCGGTCCTTCCAAGCATTTTTCTACCGTGGTGACTACTTGTTCTAGATGTGCACCTTGTCCTTCAATCTCCTCAAAAAGCGTGCAAGCTTCATCCTACACTGGTTGTAGCCTCTAGGTCACTTTCATGACTTTACTATGGATGGCTTGGACCTGTTGTTGAACCGTGTGTTGTTCCTGTGACCTTTTCATCCTCTCAACCGCTAATAGTGGCTTCAACTATGCTTTCACTATTGTTGCATGTTGCTTTGCCTCCTTGAGCTGTGACTCCAATGTTCTTAGTTCTGGGTCCTCTACAAATCACTCATAGGTTTGCGCACTTCGACTGCTGGGTTGCTTGAATTCCAAAGCCAAATCCTTGATTTTTTCGACTGCGCTCCGAGCAGTTTCCTCTCTCTAATCTCGCACTTCCTGCGAAGTGCTTGGCACGACTTGTAGTTCCAGTTCTGTAATTTGTGCTTGGAGCTGCTGAATGGCTTTAGTGAGATTCCCCACCTGGCTCTCAGCGGTATCTTCTTCCATCTGTGCTAGGCTCGTCACAGAGTGAAGTGCTCTGGTGACTGCTTCTTTAAATCCCATTTGCTCTGCGAGCAGTTGTTCTTTCTCCTTCTGGATCTGCACTCTATCCTCTGCAAAATTCACCTAGAGGTCATCTTTTTCTTTTTGCACAACCCAACGTTGCTCTATGGATTCCTCCTTTGCCTGCTTCAAGGCCTCTGTGACCTGTTCTTTTTCCACCTGGACACAATGAAGGCAAGCCTCTATCGAGTCTACTAGTCTGTGTAGTTGGGCAGGATCATATCCTACTTTTATGTCCTCTGCTGACAAAGGTGCAGTAGACACTGCAAGGCTCGAATAAAGAGCTTGTTGTACCCCTTTGAGCTCCGCCTCGATCCTGTCAAATATTGTCTCCTGTTTGGCTTCGCTTCGCTGCAAGATGTCCTATGAGGTATCTGATACAGCGGTAATGATAAGGTCAATTTCATACACTGTAAGCACAGTGTGGAATGGGGGTTTATTGGCTTTTGACTTCTTTCGCGATGAAGGTTTCATCATGGAACCCTTTCTTTTCTTGGATGTTTCTGTCTCTGTCAGCGGATCTTTAGGCGGTGTTACTTCACCCTGCTTCTGCTTGTCTTCTTCCCCTTCATCCTCTTCTTTGTCTACTTCGTCGCCTCCTCCCCCTTCAGGTGAATCTGATGCAGTCTCTTGAGATGCGTTATTCAGTTCCTGTACATTTTCCTTCTTTTTCTTCCTGCTACTGTTGGGTGCATCATATTCTTCATGAGTGACCATAGGGCTTCCGATGAGGTCGGGGTCGGAGAGTTAAGCCTGGTCAACTGGTACAAGGAATTATGCAAGCCATTCCTTTATTATTTATTCCATTTCCTCCTCTGTGAGTTTGTAATAGGACTAGAGCTCTTCTTTGTGTTCATCTCCACGCGTAGTGATATAGATGAAGTGCTTATCTATGCGGAACTTCGCAAGTGGCCTAAACCTGTGCAAAGTGTTCGACGTCATGCGAGGGAAAGATTCAATGGCCCTCTTCAGCTGCAGATAATAGATGTGGAACACCGCGCTTGACTGTCATTGCTTTTCCATGTCGCTTGAGTACCATAGTGTAGTGAACTTCGCATCTAGTGGTTCAGACGACTCAATTTCAGGGAAGGTCGCTCCTTCTAGCATCTTTCAAGCAATGAAGGCAATGAGAATCAACAACCAACTGAAATGAAACTCATATCCCTGATCCTGAGCTTCGCGGCTCTAACTGGTTGACGAGGTAGCTCACCCAGTTCAGTTGCAACCCTTCAACGCATTTTCCTGCGAGGTCGACGAAAAACCCTGTGACCTGCGTTGGCTTGTTCTTCTGGATGAGCTTACCAACGATCAACTGGCAATCTAGGCGCACTGTGTCATTTTGGATGGAGGCTACCTTACAGCCTCACTTCCCCTTCTCCACATCACCATAGGTGTATTTTATTGTCTATGCCAGGGCGCAATCTGCAGCCTTCCCTGGGTAAAAGTCATGTGGGTCTGGTCCTTGCATGCTCAATCTGGTGATTTGGTGGATCAGCGTCGGATCCACTGTGATGCGCTTGTCCAACCATAGGTAACTGCCATGGAAGCACGACAACATGAGTTTAACACACGCGTTAACCTCTTGATGTCTGTCGAAGTGTGGTAACTTAATTACATTGAGGATGGTCGATCTTGCGATGTCCATGGTCCATGGCTGGGGGATTATCTTCGACTTCTTCCCCGTTTTCTTGGTCAAATACTTGTGTGGTGCGAGCATTCAATAGTTTTTGCAATATCCCAAGTTAAAGTCACTGATCTTAAGCATCAAAATCCTCTCCAACTGTGGTCCCACTGCGCGTATCCCCTTCGGGAGGTACGCAGTGATCAATGTGTAGTCGAAATCCCTTGAGACACTATCACAACTCACCGCACCAGCCAGAGGCAAGATGTAGTCGAGCAGGATTGATGGGATGAGCTTCGCATTTGCCAAGTCATCATGATGCTTGGTTCATTTCTCTATCACAGTTCGGGAGGGCCCAAATCGACGTGCAGTGGATGGGGATGCTTTCACTCCTCTTGTCGACGAATCTTGTGCTCCTACAGACATGACCTTCTCAGCCATGAGGTCTATGAGAATCTCTTCGATGGATTTCTCTACTGCGCTAAAGTCACCTAACATACACGCTTGAGATCTGATATCTCAGATCGGTGAACAAATAATGAAGGTAGCAGAACGGATAGTGAGGTCTCAATAAGCACTGCGCGAAAGCAACTATTTATCTATATGCTCCGATAATCACAATTGGCAAAAGTGTCCACGGTAAGACATTCGACGGGTCAAATAGATAACATCGTAATGGATTCTTCCAATGGGTAGGAACACCTCAATCAATGCAATTCCATCTGTTATGGCGCGGTCCCAACGGTCCAATGGCGAACGTTCCGGCATTAACTACGTTTCTAGCTGTTCGGGAGCATCATTACAATGGTCGGGACACCTCCAACGGTCATATCACTTCGTCGTGGCGAAGTGCCAATCTGCATTGTTCTGCTATTCCGGCGAGGTTCAAGTTCTGCAAGCCTTTCTTCTGCGAAGTCCTCTCTGGAACCTCTTGTAATTTTTCTAGCTTTGATTTCTTCTTACTGAGCTTTCTAGCTTTCTTTCCTGCGACCTTCGTCTCTAGATTCCTCTTTCAATTCTTGTTCTTATCTCCTCTTGGCATAGTAACTTCGCATTGTTGAGGGTCTTTCATAGGGTTCAAGGTTAATACTTCTTCTCTTACTGTTTCTGGAGTAGATGCTCTACTCTTCTACATGGATAGGTTCTCTAAGTCTTATTGTGTTCTTTCAACTTTGACAACTAGGTCTATGGCCCTCAGTTGCTTCAACTTGTCCTTTTGTTCTTTTAGTAAGCGCACTATTCTCCTCGCCGTGAAATCCCTTAATTCTTGTTTTTTATGTTCTAGAGCTTCCTCTTCTTCTTTCCTTCAGATCTGATCTTTCTCAATCAAAGTCTTTCCTATCAAAAGTTCAAGGGGGTTGGTGTTCTCGACAAACTTAATGACCTCGAATTCTT
>ML800509.1:0-21315 GCA_009831015.1 Picea engelmannii
TGATGTAGAAGTTGAGTCTTGGGTGTATTCCAAACCAGTCTTGTTGTTTGGTGACCTTTGACTACTGAGAATTTCATCCAAGATCTTTGAACTATTTCCAAAGTTTGATCTCTTCTTTTCTTTCTCAAGTTCACTTTTTAACAGCTTAATCTCATCTTCTAGTTTCTCACATACTTGTTTTTTGTCACTAAGTTGTTTTAAAATGTTTTCTTCAGTTTTATTAGATTCCAAGAGCTGGGACTTCAAATGACTGATTGTCTGTTTTGACTCCTTGAGGGTTTTGGAAACTTCCCTCTCTCTTGATTTAGTAGCTTCTTTAATCTCTAGAAGCTCTCTTCTTAGTACCCTGCTTTGTTTTTTAGTGTTTCCTAGTTCTTCAATTACACTAAGGATTTCTTCTTCGAAGTTCCCTTGTTTTTCATCTTCTGAATGTTTATCATCTTGAGTTTTTATTACCATAAACAACAAATATGAATCTTCGTCTTCACTCATGTATGAAGAGTTTATATCTTCTTTAGAGTAGAAGTTTTTCTTTTTCTTATAAAATTTCTTCTTGTATCGGTTTTCCTGGTTGTGAACTTCTTCATCATTTTCCTCCTGTATGGTATAGGGACATTTGTTAGCAAAGTGTCCAATTATGCCATAGTTGAAACATTTGAAAGGTAAATTTCCTTTATATTTTCCAAATCCTTTCTGGAGTTTCTTTATAAAGTTGGCCTCTTCTACATCTGATATATCTGATAACTTATCATTGGTCTTTTGCTTCTACGTCATATTTGTCTTAGATAATTTAAAGGTTGTTTCATATTTTGTTGATTTATCATTCCCTATTCTCATTTCATACGCTGTAAAAAATCCATGAAGCTAATCAACTGTGAGTGTGTTTAGATCAGATCTATCTTCAATTGTAGAAATATTTGTATCAAATCTCATAGGTAATGACCTTAGTATTTTTTTCACAATAGGTTTATCTATAATTTCTTCTCCTGCCACTTTGATTGAGTTAACCACTTCATCTACCCTATGAAAGTACTCAACAATGTTTTATTTTTATTTCATTTTAGATTTTCAAACTGAGTTCTATAGGTCTATAGTTTGGCTTCCTTGACTTTGTCATCTCCTTCATATACAACCTCCAACTTGTCCTAGATTTCTTTGGCTGATTTACAATGCATAACCTTCACACATATAGAATTAGTCAACCCTCCTAGAATTCCATTAACTTCTCTTTAGTTGTCATTATATATTTTCTTTCCTGCAACGTCTTTGGGTGGAACAGTTGGTGCAGTGTAACCATCTACAACAAATTGCCAGATATCAAAACCAAGAGCCAACATATGGAGTTTTTCATTCTTATTTTCCATAGAGCATAGCCTCCTCCATTGAACAATGGTGCTTTGTTGTTAGACATTCCCTCTTGTTGATCCATCTTTGACATCTACCTTCCAGTTGTTAGACTATACTGAAGGCACCCTCTCTGATACCAATTGTTGGAATACTGAGAGGGTGGGGGTGAATGAGTATGCCCCCTTCTTAACAATTAACAGTTACTTTTTATATTTTATTGATCACCACAATAAATCAAATATTAACTATATGCAAAATCAATTATATAAATATATTTAACATCAATTACAAGGTTTTATAAAGAATAGTGAAGGACACCAATCCTCTTTAGAGAACCAACTCTAGGAGACACAAATCCCCTTCTTTAGGGAACCAACCCTAGGAAGCACCAACTCCCTCGTCTTTAGGGAACTAACCCTAGGAAGAAAAAAATCCCTTGTATTTAGGGCACCAACCCTCGAAAGCTCCAACTCCCTTATATTTTACAATTTTCTTAGTAAGGATATGAATTCTTCCATGCTCCTCACTTCCACCCTCACTGCATAAGAACCAATAGTTCTTCTTCTTGGAATCTGTTTTTGTTTTTATCTTCTTATATGGACTGCAGAGACACTTTCTTCTCACCACTCTTTCTCATTTATATACTCTTCCAACTGGTGTGAGCTATGAAACATTGTGTAACTTTGTTTGGACCATCTCACCTCTTCATTAAAAATAATCTCGTTTCTTTTTCTTCATTCAAATATTAACTAGAAGCCTTTTCAATTTAATGAAAATGATTTTCATTAATCGATCACAGGTATGGATCGATTTCATTTAACTTAATTTCATGTCTCTGTAAATATTACAAAAATAAAATTATGTAGAGGTGCTTCCTTCAAACCATTTACATATGACCATAGGCACAGGACCATGCAATATTAATTTAAGTGATGCCTGTTATTTTGACCTTTTTTTATTTATTCCATACGACCGCAGGTGGTGACCGGGCGCTAAGCCAAGCGATTTCTTGATCACTTATCAAACTCAATGATCACAGTTCTCATTTACTTCGGAATTTTAGCTATCCGTGGCTCCTGAATTCTGGAGTAGCAATTCCTCCATAGTGATTACCTACCGAATAAGTCATAAAGAGGAGGTGACTACTTGTTGTCAGTTAACACCTCCACTTACTCTATCCTTCCACTATTCTTGATCATCGGTTGAGAATTCTCCCGAAGTAGATCAACGGTTAGCGTTGACTTCAGCCTTTAGCGATTCAAGTGATTTCTCCTTCACAGTCCTTCAGTATTTCGGAATTCATTTCGCTGAAGTAGATCAGACTGTTGGATTTTATTTGCATGAGGAACGGTTCTCATTCATTTCAGAACTTCGGGAATTTGGGTTTTGTTGGTGGTGAAATTTCTGAAGTACAAACTCCCGGAGTGATGTAACTTGTTGACGTGTCACTGAATGAGTGGTTGCCACATGTCACTTAGATTTGTGACTTACGCATACCTAAAATTCTAAATGCACTTTGACACTTGTCATCATATGATTGCACCACGTATCCTTACTGATGTGGATATCCTCATGTGGCACATTTTCTTCTCTTGGATCTAACAGTTGTCCTAACTCCAGAAATGTATCTCAGATTGACGGATGAGAGTGACTTCGGAACTTCAGCCTTCGGGTTAACTCATATGTTCTGAATCCTTTTTTTCCAAAGTGGTCAGTGCCAAAGTTGACCACTATTCTGATCCAACGACCATAATTTATTGTCCAGATATGATGGGCCTCCTTCACTTCGGAACTTCGGGGCTCTAGAATTCATCTTTGCTTATCCTATCCTTCTACTTGCCTTGATCCAACGGTCGAGAATGCTCTCAGAGAATATCAACGATTAGGGATGATTGTGGGGTCCTCAACTAGCATAATGTTTGAAACTATCATTAGGTTCTTCAATGGAAACTGCTCATTTGGTAGTGGAATTGATGCCAACCGTAGATATATTGGTGGGTTACCATTGACGGTTGGTGTGGATTATAGAACCATAACTTGCACACGGTTTATCTCATCGCCCAAACTCTGCAATTGAAGTTGTGTGATTGTTGGTAGATCAACCATAGTCGTTGATCTTTGAATCAATGAGATCTGGTGGTCTAGACTAATTGTGGGATTGGAAATAACACGTTGTTTAATTCTCCCTTCGTGCTCTACAATAAATCCCTTCCCTCGGTATGGCTCTTGCATTTCCAATGGTCATGACTTGATCTGATCGTTGACTAGTCCTCCAATGGTCCTTCTCTTGTAATATGACATTATAGACTAATTGCGGGATTGGAATTAACACATTGTTTAATTCTCCCTTCACGCTCCGCAATAAATCCCTGCCCTTGATATGGTTCTTGCATATCCAATGGTCATGAATTGATCTAATCATGTTTCTGCAATGCACTTTCCCTTCTGAGTTTCATGTGCGTTATCTCTTATGATCTTCTGATCTTCAGTCGCTAACCCTCCTGAGCTCTTAATTTGTTAGTCCTTCTGTAAATGGATTTTCTACTCTTTGTTCATACCAACTCATCATTATAACATAATGACATCGGATGTTGACATCATTGAAAATACATCAATGAAGATATGTCCAACAATATACTCTCCTACTATTCTGTTGTCTGTGTGGACAATCCCTCAGCAAATGTTCTTCTCCACAACCGCAACATTTCAAGGGTTCTCTCCTTAGGTTTTAAATCTTTCCTGGGGTGGCTCCAAAAGGTTTATTTCCACTCTGGGAGGGGAAATTATGTTGATACACAATTCTAGTAAGAAGGATCATCCTAGAATATTTCCCATAGTTCTTAAATATTGACTATTTAAACCCCTTCTTCTTGAATCTTGAACTACTCTTCTTCTTCCAGTCCTCACGAGGTTCTATCTTACTCCCAAATTGTTCATAACAATACCTTTCCTTCTAGATAGTATCTTCTAAGGTATTTCGTTCGTCAAACTCAATCTTGTCCTAGTAGGTCTGAGGTAACCCACTAATAAATCGTTGCACTTTTACCTTTTCATCCTTTATGTAGGGTACATACCTCAACAGTTCAAGGAATTTATTGACATATTCCTCTATGGTGAGTTGTCCCAGTATGAGTTCATAGAACTCTTTAGTCTTCCCATCAAATTATTTCTCTTACATATACTTCTTCTTGAACTATTTCTCAAACTGTTTCAATGACAATTCCTTCTCATGGATTCCTTTCACATTCCTAAGGTCTTCCCACCAAATGGAAGCCTTTCCATTCAGGTTGAAGATGGCTATTCGAGCCTTCAAGTTTTCAGAGTAGTCATGAACTCTGAAGTATTTATTTAAACGAAGAATCCAAGATTCTTCCTCTTCCCCTTTCTCAATCTCTCCATTGAAAGAGGGTGGTTTGGATTTATTGAACTCTTCAGGATCATGACTTTTGGAATACTTTGGCTTATTTCCTTTCCCTTGAGAATGTGAACTATATTTTATGCTAGAAGATCCCTTGGAGTTGCCAGTTTCCTCTCTAGAGGAATATCTTGATGAGTGTCTCCTACCTCCAGGTTAGAACTTCCTCGAGGTACTCCTCCTAGTGTGGCCACTTATGGGACCATGTTTTCATATCTCAGGTGGACTTTGACTTCTTTGTATGTCGTAGGTCGACCTGACTAGTTGTGGGTCCATGTTGTAGCTACCTATGTATATTAGATAAACTCTGCAGCAAGACTGCATTGATTTCCATTTGTTTTTATTTCTCCTTTATCAATATCTCATTGTCGGCCTTGCAAATCTGTAATTCAGCCATGAGGCTCTTTATAGTTTCATCCAGACTCTGAGGGGTTTCCACCGCCATCCTTTTGTCAGATTCTTCGTCTCTATTGTGGGATCCATCCCCCACTTCATGGTGCTTCACCATCTTGTATACTTGTAGTTTTCCCGCGATATACGGACTGCTTGAGTGTTGACAAAACACTTACTGTTAGCCAACAATCTATTAGTTTATGAACAACACACAGTCCATATTTCTTAAATATACACACACAATAGAAAGTTTCATTATTTTCTTCAGTAAAATTTTAACCAAACCCTTTAAGAAAGAGGTAAGATAGGGTGTCACCCTTAAAAGTACTTTAAATATGGCTTTTACGCAACTCATCTATAAGCCCAAGTAGGCCAAGTGATGTAACCATGCTCTTATACAAATTTGTAACACACCTAACCCCTTAAAATATTTCCATGGGATTGGGCATCAAACCTTTTCTCTCCTTAACATATTGAATCCTTTGTTTGGGGTCTTTATCCTCTTCTACTTACCCGTAGCATTCTAATGACTGCTAGCAGGCTCAAATCTAGGCTTTGGGTTGCAAGTTATCACTTCCCAAAGTTCTTTGGGAATTCATTGGTTGAGGGCCACGTGGTGTCCATGTGAATCCACATCACTCATATGGTCTCCAAGTTCCTTCACCCATGGTGGAAGTCCATCCACCGTCTTCTCCCACGTATGGAATCAATCTCCATATAACATGCAGGCGTCTGACACGCGGGCCATAAGGAAATTCGACACTTTGGCATTGAATGCCCCCTTGTTGTCTCCACACAAGACCTTCAGGAGTCCTGAAATCTTGAGGTCCTATAAGATTTCCACATGGCTCTAGCCTTTGGACCTTTTGGGTCTCTCTATAATGCTACACCCCAAATCCTCTAGATTCCTAAAGTCTCGGACTTTGGGAGTTCTGGTCATGTCACCAACCACTTTGTCTCGGTAGGTATGTACCAGGAACTGACACGTAGTAGGGGTCAGGGTGACATGTGTCACATTCTAATGGGTCTATAGGGTATGTGATACACACGAATCTAGGTGACATGTGGCATGTCAAATTGGGGTCCAAGTCACCCTGGGTGACATCACTGTGCCACATCACTCTGTACCTATAGCCTTCTAACATCATTCATATCTCACGGTCGAGATTCGGTCACGTGGATCCATAGATCTATGACTCTTGTTACTTTGGGGATTCGAAGTTCGATAATTTTGCAATGCAAACTCCTCTTTTCTCTCGGAGTGCCCAGTCTCCAGACGAAAGGATCTAGTGCCACGTGTCCCCTATATATCGATGGTTGAGAGGGATCCTGAAGGATCCTTAGATCCATGGTCCACATTACTTCATGATGGGGGTTTGGATCCTAGTTTAGTCGGTAAGATAGGTTCATCTAACCACTAGTGAAAACACCCAACGTCAATCAACCTTCCAGGTAATCATAACTCTCGGTCACCTTTGGTTGGTTCATGACTATCAGGGCCGATAATAGTTCTAAGTATTAGACTTCTGTATCTCTAAATCCATAAGGAATTATCTCTCTTAGGCTCAGCCTACAGTTCCTAGGTTTTGGTCATATGGGTTCTCCTGAACAAATTTCATCTGCTCGTCTTCCAAACAAAACGATCTTCCCTTTTGAGACTTAAATCTCGCTATCCTTCCTAAGATTCATCATGAAATCATTAAGGACTTGGGCATGATATCCTGGTCGCACAACAAGGATTTTGAAGGAGATAGCCCCTTCAGACAGATAGGGCCAAATTGACGCAATGATTTATATCCCAACCTTCCTATAGGTTTACATCCCACGATGTCTAAAGATAATTTGGGGCATATAGATGATCAATCAGAATCATAAGTGCACAAGAAGATAGATGCATACACATATATTGATCATTCAATAAAAAGACCATTCTTAGATGTATAATGTACATGCATTCATTCATTATTCCATTTTAAAACACAAAGTATGGAAACACTTATCAAAACCAGACGACGTGATGCGACTACTGAAAGGGGTGCCTATTTCCACCCAACCATAGGCTCAGACACTCCTAACAGATTTACCACTGGCCAACCTCGAGCTAGGCAACGATTCTCTAAGATAAAATTCTTTCTTTCGTCTCAACAATAGTCAGGAACAGAGGTTACTCTCCTCCTCCCACGGGATCTTGCTAACGAGTTCTCTCTATACCAAGAAAGGAGGCCTTCCTGAGTACTTCCTCAGTCACTCAACACCCTCATTTATCATCTTGTATCATAACCCTAATAGAAACATCCTGTGACTAGAACACGTTCATTTCTCAATTCTTCCTCGAACTTGAGAGATTAGTCTCTCTTCTATGCTTCTCTTCGCATTTCTCTCTCTTCCCACCACACCTTCCTTTCTTACCTTCCTCAAAAAGATTGTGTGTGGCCCAAATTCCTAGTCCATGGTCAGGTATGAAGGCCTTACAAATGTGTTCTTTTCCCCATCCCCTCATTAAATATTGAGTAGGTCTTCCCACCTACCATCCTAACTGTAATTCATTCCTAGGTCAGAGGACTGTTATGGTCCTGAGAAATTAAATCTAGCAAGGTATTGGTGTTGTGGGGTTATCTACACCATTCCTAGTTCCCCTCACAATCTCTTTCATATCATTTGCGATCTATCTTGGAAAACCCCCCTTTCAACAATTATGCAACACTTATCCATTTTCTATTAATAACAAAAACTACATTCATTGGACTTTTATACAAAGGTTCATCAAATCTAACATTCACACATATCAAGTTTGCTATAGTCCCTTGGCCAATATAGTTATATTTACAAACTGGGGGAAACAAGGGCATTACAACCCAACTTGGGGAAGGGGATGCTACAATGTGGTATCATAGATCCAATTTTTACATCGAGCCTGCATGGGCTAGGTAACATAGTGTAGAAGTGAAATTCACAGAGTATGCATGCAAATTGTTCGACAAAATGTCAAAAAGGTAGGTCTACAACATGTTTGTAGAAATTACTGTAGTGAAAGTGGGGAAATTTCATGAGTAATTAAAGGAGTTTATCCATGGATTATAAACCCCCAAATTTTTAATGGTAGTATGAACAAATTCAGACCTGTAGATGGTCGAATTCCAAATTTACAGTGTAGACATGGCGAAATTGGTACAAATTCCCCAATTCATGAACGAAATTGGGAGAAATTCGCGCCCAGAATTATAAAACAATCATTCATGAATGTAATGGGCTTCCTATAGGGATGAATTGGATATAATAAATTTAATCAAATAATTTTCAATGGTGCCCAAGGAAATAAATTATGAATTGGGTGAAATTGGGAAAAAGCCCCAATTTTTACAGTTCAATCCATGGAGGATTCGATGAGGATTAGTTGAAATTTGGATGCAGATACTAAATTGGTACTTGTAGGGGAATTTTTTTCCAAATTGAATCTAATTACAAAGCTTCAATGGCAGCCCGAGGAAATAATTACAAAATTAGGCATAATTGGAAAAATGGAAAAATTTTGAAAATTGGGAAAATTGGGGAAAATTGGAAATTTTTGCGTACGATGATGTCAGTGTAACATCAAAGCCATGTTTAAAATAACATGGAATAAGGGTGACATGTAATACCATGGTGGTATATGTGGTAGGGGAAGACGATGTGTATCCGCGGTGGCAAAGTGCTTGCCTAACCGACGAAACCCTGATTCCAAACTCATGGAACACTGATTTTGGGGGGTCCCCTAGTGGTTTTTGAAACCCCCAAGAGGGGATAGATGAAATGAACTATAGGCCACCATGTCACAAACTGAAAATTGGCAGGTTTCCATTTCAGACCCCTCCCCTTGTTAATGATTGGTAGGTTGGGGGGGGGACTAAATGCAATGGAGACCATTGATTCTTGTCGACCCCCTGTGATCCTCCATCGTCATTTCTAAACGTCGTGAAAGTTAATGCACACATGGATATTTATCATGGTATGGGTCCCACCCATTATTCTAACAAATGAATATGTGCCACATGGAAGTAGGACTGTGGGGCCCGAAAATAATGAATGTGTCCACTTGCAGGGGTAAGGGAAAGGAAAAAAGAAGTAAGGGAAGGTGGTGGAGGCCGATGCAAAAAATCCAAGTGGGAAGGGGGGGTTGACATGGAACCACCTTAGGGTTCCAAATGGACTCAGGATTCCACGTCAACATCCTAGTCGGCATAATGCGGCTAAAAATTTTCAGAAAATAATGGAATTTGACAAACAAATTTAGATTTTTTCAGGTCATTAACTTGTAGGACATTTTCAGAGGCCTAAACAACATTTTTAGAAGTCCAATTTTGTACAAAATTTGGAAGTATATTTCTAACAAGATAAATTCTTCATCAAAAAAATCCTGTATGAGGGAGTTACAGGCCAAACAATGTAAGGAAATGTTTGGGTACTAGTTCATTCTATAGGCAATAAATTCCTAATCAAGAATCAAATTGTGGCACAGCAGAAATATGAAAATAATATTTAGATCTATAGAATACATCCATGGAGTTAAATTAATTTTTGGTACCTAAAAGTGCACAAGAGGACGTAGAATACACATGCAACATTTAGGGTTAAAATTATAAATTGGCCTTAAACTTCATCAGGTTGTATCTAGCATCTTGGAACTTGGATGAAGGTGAAACTTGGTTAGGTTTTCCAAAATATGGTCATAAAGGAACCCAGTTGATCTCCTATGAAAATATAAAGGAGTAGATGCAAGGATGCATGGACATAGATAAAAGTTTCACATGGTTGAAGGGTGTGTAGAAAGAGAAATAAGGTAATGATTAAATGGCCATAACTTTATGTTCAATACTAAACATTGATCAATAAAGTAGTCATTGGAAAGGTCTTGAATAGAGGATTTCATATGTTCAACCAAAATGTGAATTGGATAGTCAAATTCAGGAGAAATCAGAAAGACTATTTCTAATGTATTTAAAGGGAAGAATGGTGAATAAATTGATAGATTTGTTAAATTATTATAGTCTAACAAATCCTATTTTTTTCACATTTTGCAGAGTTAAGGGAAAATATATCAGAACAAGATTAGCAAGGAGATCAGATACATGGAAGAGGCATAGCTAAGCTACATCCATGAAGATGAAGTATGGGGGTTGTGTGTAAGTATGGGTAATGTAGGTACAAAATCAAATGGGCATGGAGAACGATAGGAGGAGAGCATGAATTTGGTGGGGACTATAAAGAGTCTACAAAAATATGTTCAGAGCTATAAGGCTGATAATGAGAGGCTTATTAAATCCAAAGAGAAACAATATGGCATCATCATCAGGTTGTTGAACATCTTGGACATAATAGATAAGAAAGTGGATAAGGGGATAGACTCAAGCAATTCAAAGAGCCACTAATCTCATGATAAAATAAGATAATATAGAAGTATGGATAGGTATCACCATCACTCACCAAGGAACTTAGTTAAGAGGGAAGAGAGTATTCCAATCTTATCCTCTGTTGAGAAGCATAAGAGGAGGTTTGGAGTAAATGAAATACATGAAGAATAAATTAATAAGATCAAGAATCCTACCTTTGATGGTGAACACAAGAAATATGAGGATGCAAAGACTTATTTATTATGGATAAGGAAGTACTTTCAGTTGCACAAATATTCCTCATAAGAAAAAGGAAGAATTTTT
The DNA here is from genome assembly GCA_009831015.1 of Picea engelmannii. Classification (NCBI taxonomy): domain Eukaryota; kingdom Viridiplantae; phylum Streptophyta; class Pinopsida; order Pinales; family Pinaceae; genus Picea; species Picea engelmannii. The sequence goes on from ML800509.1 coordinate 10,846, forward strand.
ATTTACTAGTTGAAGGGAAAAGCATCAATGTGGTGGGACCAACTTGTGTAAGTATAGCACATTGATGAAAAGAAACTCTCTTGGAGGAATTTCAAAAAGAATTTTCAAAATAAATACTTGACCAAGCATTACTATGATAGGAAGATGAAGGAGTTCTTTGAAATCAATCTTGGGATTATGACCATGGACGAGTATGAGAGGATATTTTTAGAACTACTAAAGTATGTTGACTTCATCAAGGATTATTAGGTCAAGATTAAAAGGTTCCTAAGTGGGATTCTATCAATATTTAGTGAAAACATACCATATGATGACCCCAATACATTGGATGAAGCAATAAGGAGATCCAAGTGCCTCTATGATCAACATAGGGAGAGACTGAATTTCCAAAAGACTTGGGAAGACAAGAAGAAAGGTAATATGGATCAAAGGAAGAAAGGGAACAAACTACCATTCTTCAAAAATTATTCTTAGGGGTAGCCAGCTCAAAATGAACCCAGAATGTCAAAACTTTTTGGAAAGAGACCAAGGCAGCAATCTATGAAATGTTAGGGTTGTGAGGGAGATCATATGTACAAATATTCACCCATAGAGGTGAAAAAGTGAGGATTATTCACAATGTACAGTAAGTTGATACGGTTGAGGACATGGGAAGAAGCATGCCAAGGATCTATGTAGCCCTGGACAACAAGTAAGCAAAGTTTCAATCCGATATGATTGAAGTGGAAGGTAAGATTAATGACCAACCTGTTTCTATTTTAATTGATTTAGGAGGTATTCATATTTATATAGATCCTAAGTTGGTGAAAATATTTCATTTTCCAAGAAGCAAACTTGGGAAATCTTGGTTGGTTTATCTAGCTATAGGAGCTAAGAGAAGAATTAATGATATGGTTAAGGAATTTCCTATGGACATGAATGGATTAAGAACAAAGGAAGATTTGAATAACATACCTTTTGGCTCATATTATTCCCTAATTGACATGGATCAGTTGGAAATAAAACACATTGTCCTAGAATTTTATAATAAGGAATTTACTTTCTTGGATGAGGAAGGGAACTTGAGAACAATTCAATATATTACAAGGGAAGTAACTATAAGAGAAGTTTTATCCTTTCAGCTGAAGAAAATCTTCAAGAAAGGATGCCAAATTTATGCAACTCATATGGAGGAGACAGCTAAGGATAAAGTGACAAATATTGAAGACTATGTTTTCTTGAAAGAGTTTGAAGATGTATTTAAGGAGATAATTGGGTTTCCATTGAAAGGAGATATTGATTTTTCTATTAATTGGATGCCTGGAGAAACACCCATATCCAATATTCCTTATAAGATGAGTACTCCAGAGTTAAACCAAATAAAAATGGAACTTGAAGATCTTGTGAAGAAGGGGTTATACACCCAAGTGTCTCACATTGGGATGCCACAGTGCTATTTGTGAAGAAGAAGGATGAAACCTTGAGGTTATGCATTGATTTCCTATAGTTGAATAAGGTGACCATGAAGAAAAAATATACTTTTCCAAGGATAGATGAAATTTTTTATCAGCTGAAAGATGCAAATATATTTTCTAAGATTGACCTTAGATAAATCTATCACTAGGTGATAATTAAAGGATAAGATATCAAAAATACTGCTTTCAAAACAAGGTATGGCCACTATGAGTTTACAGTGGTGAGACTTGGGTTGTCAAATGCACCAGTTTTTTTATGTGTTTGATGAATGGTATTTTCAAAAATTACTTAGATAAGTTTGTCATTTTATTTCTAGATGACATACTTATTTACTCTAATTATAAAGAGGAGCACACATAGCTCTTGAGGATGGTGCTACAAGTATTGAGGGAGCATCAGTTGTATGCAAAGTTGACAAAATGCTCATTCTAGCATAGGTAGATACATTATTTGGGCCATATCATTTCAGAGCAAGGGATAGTTGTGGATCCTAAGAAGATGAGATCCATCAAGGGATGGTAAGTACCAAATAATGTCTCGGAGGTGAGATGTTTGATAGGACTAGCAACTTATTATAGAATATTTATTGAAGTTTTCTCAAAGATTGCACACCCAATCACTTACTTGCAAAAGAAGGGTGTGAGGTTTGAATGGACCTTTGATTTTGAAATGAGTTTTCAATGTTTGAAGAACTTGTTGACAAGTGCACAAATTATGAGGACTGTTGATCCAAATAAACATTTTCATTGTATGCACTAATGCATGCAAGGAAGGGCTTGGAGGATTCCTTAGTCAAAATGGACATGTGATATGTTATGAATAAAGGAAGTTAAAGGAACATGAGAGACACCATGTCACTCATGATTTAGAATTTTCATCCATGGTGCATGCCTTGAATATGTGGAGGCACTATATCATCGGAAAAATATTTGGGTTGAGAACATACCATAGTGCTCTGAAATATTATTTGTTCGGACAACCAACTTTGACCACCATAAAAAGTATATGTCTATAATTCCTCAGTGAGTATGACTTTGAGATAAATCATATCAAAGGCATGGAGAATAAGGTGGTTGATGCACTCAACAAGAGGGTGCATAAGATGCATGCTACAACAATTAGCATGTATACGTATTATTTGAAAGATAGAATTCTAGAAGCTACAAAATCATATCATCACTATATGGAAACGACAGAAAAATTACAGTGAGGTCATAATTAGCTTAAAATTCAAGATTGTGAACTAAGGGAACTCATAATTTATGTTCTCTGGAAATGAAAATCTAGTGCTAAGAGAGATGCATAATTTTCTTTATGTTGGGAACTCAGGGTACCAAAAAACAATTGCAGTTGTCAAGAGACAATATATTCATATGTTTAGAATGTCAGAAGATTAATGCTAAGCATAGGAATCCAAATAGTTTTCTACATCCATTTCCCATTCCTGAGTGGAAATGTGAACTGGTGATAATTGATTTCAACACCAAGCTACCTAGAACAACCAAGAAACATGATTCCATCATGGTGGTGGTGGACAAGCTCACTAAAAAATTGCTCATATCATTCCAGTAAAGATAACTCACAAGGCATCTAACATTGTAGATATTTATATGATGGAAATTACCAGGATACATGGTGTGCCTAAGATTTTTTTTTCTAATAGAGATCCCAAGTTCACATCAAATTTTTGGAAGGGATTATTCAAAGGATTTGGGACAAATATGAACTTTAGAAAAACATATCATCCAACTTCATATGGGAAAATAAAGAGGGTCAATCAGGTGATTGAAGATATGTTAATGATGCATGTGATGGAAAAACCATCAAAATGGAAAAATTACCTACTCTTAGTTGAGTTTTCATATAATAATGGGTATCAAGAATCTTTAAATATGATCCCATTTGAAGAATTATATGGAAGAAAGTTCAATACACCATTGAGATGGGAAAACCCAGCAGACAGAGCAGTGGTTGGGATAGAATTGCTCAAGGAAATGGAAGAAAAAATGGTAAAGATTAAGAAGAATTCAAAGGTTTCTCAAGAAAGGAAGAAAAGTTGTGCAGATAAGGGTATAACTCACAAAGAGTTTAAAGTGGGTGACCATGTGTTATTAAAAATGAAATCCAAGAGAAGTTCCCTGAAGTTAGGGAACTATTCAAATATGGTAGCACATTATTGTGGACCGTTCGAAATCATGTAGAGGATTGGTCCTATTGCATACATGCTTGCACTACCTGCATCCATGTGCATTCATAATGTATTCCATGTGTGTTTTCTTAAAAAATATGTACCTAATGCTAATCATGTAATTGATTAGATTGTGATTCAGGTGGAGAAAGAAGGAGACTTATGAGTTCAATCAGTGTGCATATTTCATCGAAAAGTCAAGATGATACATAATCAAGAAATAAGGTTGGTAAAGGTCCAGTGGACTTGTTATGGTCCTAAATATGCAACCTGGGAGCATGATGATGCTATGTGGGGGGCGTACATGCATCTTTTTGAAGACTCTTGAATATTTTTGGATTGTACAGGTGTATATAATGCACAAAGGTTAGTGCATAAATAAGGTGGATGGGAATGTAATACCCCTAGGCCAAACCCCAATTGTAAATGTACATATAGGTTGGTGAGCCAGGATATTTTGGGCTAGAGTTCCTTTGTATATATGTTTTGAGGCTAGAGTGCCTGTGTGATTATTAGGCTAGAGAGTTTAGATTTTAAAAGGCCAACAAGCCTAACATTGTAATACATAATCACACTTTGATTATTAATAAAAATATATCATTATTGCAGACCAACTAGACAAATGAGTATGGGGGGATAGAACTCCACTAGAAGGGAAAGGGGGGCTAAGAGTCTAGGAAGAGGGGCTTAATCCCAAGGGAATATTATATTAATATTTCCTAAAGTCTAATTATAAGATATTTTTATCCTATGTTGCTAAGGATGGGGAACTTATCAACAAGCGGGGACAAGGTAGTTCCCAACATGACAAGTGTCAAGTTGGGGACATGCAAATATAAAGTGGGAAATTACTACAATTCCCATCATTATAACCATTCTTACCATCACTCTTTCCATATGTACACTCTTCCATCCATAAACCATCACTATACTTGGGAAGCTTTGGAGTTGTTTGTAACTAGTAAATATGGGTAATTTGATCTAAAGAAGCAGGTTATCAAACCCATGTGCATTTTCAAGAAGCAGGTTTCCATGATCATGAGAATTCTCTCCAGGTGAGAGAAATATTGGGAATTGTTTCCTAGTGTGCCACACTACAACAACATGGCTCTGAGACTTCATGTCCATCCTGTTGCTGAAGCCCGAGAAGGGAAGTGGGAAAACCGAAGAAATGTTGAGCAAAGAAGGGGTACACTTCATGGGGTGGGACAAATTGTGGGGAATGAGAGGTTGTAGGCAGGTTGTTGGAATTGGCACCTTAGTCTAAGCATTTTTGTTGTTTGTTATACCTTATCCGAGATTAGGATCCTTGTCCCTGGTGGATTTTTATCCCTATCTCAGGGGTGAACTTCTCCTGAGAGTTTATGAGTATAAGAGTCTATGGTTGGGAGGAAATTTTGAGGTCTACACAAATTTGGTGAATTATTTACAAAAGATAAGTGTCTATTATGTGTTTGTATGAATCTTATGTGATTAATTAGGTTTTCCTTGTTATTTTTTTATGGGTTCTTATTGTTATAATTGTGCTTAAGTTTATATAATGTTAGGATTGCATAATGTAATCATATGCAAGGAATGTTGTAAATTTAATGGTATCAGAGAGGAAATTTTCATTTGGCATAGCCCAACTTGGGGTTGGGGATGGTACACCATGCTAGTAGAAGTAATAGGTTTCTTTCCTTTGTCAATTTTAGAACCATGAGGGGTAGTTTTTTAATCCTTTTGAGGAGGAGGAGGAGGATTCATAGACTCATTTGTAGCAATAGTGTGAACTAGTAATACTTGGTGAATTAGAGGTGAAGGAAAATATGCATTAGTAGAAATAATATGGAATAAAGGAAGGGATTTATGGGCAATTGATTGGAAATATAAGAAGGATTGGTAGGTATATTACCCCATCCACCATTATTAGGATGTAGAGGTGATTCTGTAAAATTACAGATATCGCAGTGAGGTTGCAATATAACATTATGGGGTTCTTGGGTTGTGGAATTACATGTTTTCCACCAAGGTTTAAATGCCCAATTTGGATCAACTGCTGGAATTCTTCAGATTCAAAATCAAAGTGAATAGAGGACCTCAATTTTTTATGCTCCTCAAGCTGTCAAAAAGTGTTATTCCCTCTTCCTCTTCTTCCTTTGTTGCCTCCTATGGTGCTACCTCTATTGAAGAAGCTCATATATATCATAATAGTCCAATTATTACACATATAAAATACAATAAGATAAAACATCTAACACCATTTTTCATCATGATTAGATTGGCTTTGAGAATCACAAAATCATGCAAGACAAATGAGATATGAAGGGAAAAATAAAACATGGACAAAAATAAGTCCATCAATCACATACACATATGGAATCCATATATACAGACCATTGTTTTGTTAATATGCATTTAGATTATTACAAATTCACTTTAAAACCAGGTCTGCAACCAACCATTCCATAAGTATTTACAAGCCATATCACATCATTCAGACATGCTATAATAAAAATGTTCCTTTGAAAATATTGGACAATCATCCCAAATTATGTCATTCCTGGTGCATATATTTGAAATTCTATTAATTACATAGACATGGAAAAATGATAGGGATTCAAGTGAATCGGATTTAAGGAAATATTTTATGCAAAGTGAAAATAATGAAGGGAATAATGAGTCTATATAACAATCCAAATGTCATCAACCAAAGACTTTCTTTACTGCCTCAAAGTTAACCAACTCAAAACCAACCATTTGAAAACTGCTAGTTGTGATAGCGTCATTTGAGACCTCGTATTCTTATGATGACTCATTGGTTTTAGTTGCATCCCTTTCCCTACTTTTAGGACCAAAATCCTTCTTTTCTTCCAAAAAATACTTTAGAAACCTCATTTTTTTTATGTACGTGGATTCCTTTAAAGAAACTCACATACATACGCCCCTTTCTAGTTAGAAACCCACATACATGTTAAATTGGCCCAAAAAAATAACAAATCCCATCATTTCAGGCAGAGTTGATGGGTTCCCTAGGTTCTCGACCTCATGTAGCTCATTCATGACTACTCCAACTATCAAAAGGGAGTGTAAATTAGATCCTTTGGGTGGAGGAAAAACAAAACAAAGAAATGCATCCTTATGCTGGAATTTTCCTTATAGCCTGTTTGAAAACACAGGTATTCCAACAGAGGACGAACACCTTCAGTAACCACTCACATAACCAGATAAAAGATCAACACACCGATGTTTTCACATGGTAAAACCCCTACGGGGAAACATCCACTGCCCCAACCAACACGGCCACTTGGAGCAGTTTATTAATGAAAAGAAAAAGATTACAGAGATATTTTACAAGAGATTTTCTCACAATCGATCATCGGAAAATGACCCTCCATTCTCTTTAAATAGAGATCATGGACCAATCAAGTGTTAACCCACGGATCAATGGCCATTAATATCGAGGAGATTATGAACCGTCGGATCACTCTATGTCGGGAACATATCATGACCGTTGGATTTCCTAACTACAAATGCATACTAATGCATACTAAAGAAACACACTTTTACCTAATGACATATTATACCAAGTAGATATTAACTAACTCCTAAGTGTCTAAATATCCTAACATCCCCCCTTAAGAACAACTTGGGATAAGATTGAATGATTTACAATAGTGACACAATAGGAGAAGGAAGGAGGCATTAGAGCCTATCCCCCCTTAATGACAACTTCCTGAACTCCTAACATAGATCGAAGTTTGTGAAACTTCGCTTCTGTAAGAGACTTTGTGAAAATGTTTGCAACTTGATCTTTTGTAGGGAAAAAGAGCACTTCAATAACTTGATCATCAATTATCTTTCTGATGAAGTGCATGTGTAGCTCGATGTGTTTGCTATGCTGATGTTGAATTGGGTCTTTGGTGATATTGATGGCCCTCTGATTGTCACACCAAAGGCGGGTCGGATGTTGGTGTTGGAATCCAAACTATGAAAGGATCTGTCGAAGCCACAGGGCTTCCTGACTTGCATTTATCATTGCTCAGTATTCTTCTTCTGCTGAAGAAAGTGTAATAGCCTATTGTTTCTTACAGGCCCAAGTGACAAGACCTGAACCAAGGCTAAAAACATAACCTGCAGTATATTTTCGATCATCAAGGTCGCCAGCCCAATCTGAATCAGTGAAACCAACCAATAAAGGAGTCCCCCCTGAACTGTAATGTATCCTGAAATGAACTGTACCATGAACATAGCGAAGTATCCTTTTAGCTACTTTCTAATGGATTTCATGGGGTGTTTGCATATATCAGGCAATAATACCAACAACAAAGGAAATATCAAGATGGGTATGAGTCAAGTATAAAAGGCTACCAACTAACTGATGGTACAGGGTGGCATCAACTTTAGGATAATTACAGGTGGCAAAAAGATTGACTCCAGACTGGACGGGAGAAGGGGTTGGTTTACAATCGTCCATGTGAAAATGATGAAGAAGGTCACAAGCATACTTAGACTGGGAAAGAAAAATTCCTTCATTGGTTTGCAAAACTTGGAGGCCAAGGAAATAGTGCAAAAAACCTAAGTCTGTCATTTCAAATTTCTTCTTAAGGCTGGTTTTCATATGGTTTAAAAGTTTTGAGTCACTACCAATAATGATAAGGTCATCAACATAAAGGACAAGGATTATGAGATAGCTTCCTACTTTCTTGGTATAGACATTAGGATCAGAATGGCATCTAGAGAATCTAGTGGCAATAAGAAAGCTATCCATTTTGGCATACCAAGTTTGGGGAGCTTGCTCGAGACCATAAAGATATTTCTTGAGGTGACAAACAAGGCTAGAGTCATTCTGTACATAGATAGGAGGTTGTTCCATGTAGATTTCTTCTTTCAAATCTCTGTGCAAGAAGGCAGATTTAACATCCATCTAATGGACCTCCCATTTATGTGAGGCAGCAAGGGAAAGAACAAGGTGGATGGAATTCATTTTTGCTATAGGGGCAAAGGTTTCATTATAGTCAATTCCTTCAAGTTGGGAAAATCTTTTGGCAACTAACCGAGCCTTGTGTCTTTCAACACTTCCATTTGATGCATACTTAGTTCAGTAGACCCATTTCCATCTAACAAGTTTTATTCCTTTTGGAAGAGGTACAAGATCCCAAGTATCATTTTCCATTAAAGAACGATACTCTTCATTCATTGTTGTATCCCAATATAGATGACCTGAAGCTTCTGAAAATGTCTCTGGATCATGAGTTTCTAAAACTTGAGCCAAAAGAGAAGAGGCTCGCTGGAACTGTGAACGTTTCTGACACTGATCTGAAGGATCACCAACAAGATCACCAATTGCTTCTCATGTTGAACGAACCCATCTAGGAAGTGGTGGAGCTTGTGCTGGTTTAGGTTCAAAGGACTCATCTGGAGGAGGGTGAGTAGGCGGAGGTGGATTTTCATCCTCACTGTCATCATATAAAGAAGAAACCAGATCATAAGAAGGCACAAATGTCGAAGATGGATTGCAAGCCAAAGAAGGCACAATCGGCGAAGATGGATCACAAGCCAAGAGATTTTCATCAAATTTAACATCTCTTCTAAGAATAATTTCATTACAATGTGATTGAAGAAGTCTGTAACCTTTGACATCTTCAGAATAACCAACAAATATACTCTTCTCACTTTTAGGCTGCAATGCTTTCCTTTTCTCATCAAGAATGTGAGCCCATGCTATACTGCCAAATACATGGAAGTGACTTACATCTGGTTTAATTTTAGTCCAAGATTCTTTCAGAGTTATATTTTTAAGAGCCTTTGTGGGAGTGCGATTTACTATGTAATTTGCATAGTTGATGGTTTTTGCCCAATACTTTAGACTTAATCCCTTAGATTGGATTATACAATTAGCCATTTCTTTTAATGTGCGGTTCTTTCTCTCAGCAACACCATTTTGTTGTGGTGTATATGGAACAGTGTGTTGCATTTGGATTCCCCGTGTAGTGCAATAGCTTGTAAAATTACTGTTCACATATTCGCCTCCATTATCTGTTCTTAACCTTTGAATTTGATGTCCAATTTTTTTTTCTACAAGGGCCTTGTAGGCCAAAAACTTGTCAAAAACTTCACTCTTGAGTTTTAATAAGTAAACCCAAGTACGTCTGGAAAGGTCATCAATGAAAGTTAAGAAATACTTGCACCCAGAAAAAGAAGGAGAAGAAAGTGGACCACACAAATCACTGTGAACAAGCTGCAAAGGACCCGAGGCGTGCCAAGAGGCACATTTGTCAAAACTATCCCGATGATGTTTGTCGAGAACACAACTGGCACAAAAACCATCTTTGCATGAAACAAGAGGAAGACCAGTCACCATCTGTTGATTACATAGTTGCTACAATGAGCAATAGTTTATATGACCAAACCGCTCATGCTAAAGTTTGCTCAAGTCATCGCTATGAGCAACAAAAACTGATGAAAAAGTTGATGACCCAAAGTTGTCAAACTTGTACAACCTTGTAATATCATCAGTAATTCCAGTTGCAAGAACATGCTTAAGATCTTTTAGATCCTTGATTACAACTTGGTGAGGTGAAAACTCGATGGTTTTACCTTCACCTGAATGAGTGATTTGATATACTGATAGAAGGTTACAAGAAAGATTTGGAACACATAATACATCATTGAAATGGCCATTTTCTACCTGAGGTATTCCAAATCCTACAACACTAAGAGATCTATCATCACCAACAAATATTTTCTTGGTGTTACATTCATTTAGAGCAGAAAATATGGCTTTATCCTTAGCCATATGATAAGATGCTCCTGAATCAATAAACCACTCATCAAAAGAAGAAGTA
>ML800509.1:21524-32461 GCA_009831015.1 Picea engelmannii
CATAAGCTTTCCCTAGAGCCTCTTTCATGGCATAAAAGGTAGATACAAACACAGAATATGCACTACCTAGCTTAGAAAGAATAAGATATATGCAACGCTCTTCCTCCATTTTTATCTTACATTCTTCACATAAAATTCTGAGTATTTTAAACTTAGATAGATAGTCTCCAAGGCAAGAAAAATCACTTGGACTCAAGGTCAGTATTTGATTTTCTAACTATTGTGCTTGAATAATATTGAGTTTACCAAACATAGATTCAATCGTCTTCCAAGCTTCTTCGGGGTCATCAATTCCTTGAAGGTGGTACCTTAAATCAAGAGATATGGACATTCTGATTAGTCCATGTGCTTCGTCATTCCTATTATCCCATTTGGCTTGCTTATCATCATCAGTGGGTGTTGTTTCGTTTCCCAAGGTAATCCGATACAGGCCTTTACTTCGTAATAAATCTTCCATATGGGATTTCCATTGGAAGTAGTTGTTGCTGGTAAGAAAGACATTACTTGTAGAAGCCATATTAAACATGTAGATAATTCAGATTTAAAAACTGGAACTAATGATCTGGATGGAAAGATCTTGAAAATTTATGTGGTTTTAAAAACAATGGCACTAAAAATGGACTTCTGATGTGAGAGTTATTCCCTTTTTAAAAAAAAGGCATAAACGATAACCAAATAACCACGTGATAGTGTAAGCTACTTTATGAAGTGACCCACTTTTATAAAGAGAAGTGGGGATCACTTTTACAATGAAGTTACCTTATAACACAAAAGTTGCATGCAAAATAAATAACTCTAAAATAAAATATAAAGCTACTTATAGTGATTCACTTTTATACTTGAAGTGAAATGCACTTTACAATTTTTAGCATGAACGTCTTCAAAAAAAGTAACAAAAGAGAGACTTGAACTCAAGACCTCTTACTTAATAAGGCAAGTTTTAACCAAATGGTCTAGCAAAACATATTGTAATGTTCAGAAGGAGGATTGGGGTTTTTGTTTTTGTTTTTGTTGTTGTTGTTGACGGCCTTGGGGAGCATGCTCAAAAAGAACTATTTTCACACAAAAAAAAAAATCGCTTCTCGATGACAACAAGGGTTAGATCTCGGTTAGCTTACCCGGAAGATGCACCTTTTCCTATCTATTTATGATTTTCCGAGATTGCACAGGGTGCAGGGAAAAGAGAATATGCAAATCTAAAAGAGTAGCAATCCAAAAATAAAAAACACAAACCGAAATAAAATCAAAATAAAACTTTGCAGAAATTTTTAAAATGCGTATTTAGGGTTTATACCTCCGGATCTGAGTGTAATGATCGTATCTTGGGAAAAAGGAAACCTTTTCGAGTGAAACAAAAAGTGTTCCTGAATGAAATGAGTGCTTCATATGCAATGGAATAGTCCTCTCAGCCTAGAAATGTACAAAAATTCCATAAAATGGATATGAGGCAACTCAGCTTCACGATCTCGATCTACAACAGGAGCGAGTCTTCAAACAGGCTCTGATACCATGTTCGACAACATAGGTATTCCAATAGAGGATGAACACCTTCAGTAACGACTCACATAACCAAATCAAAGATCAACACACCAATGTTTTCACGTGGTAAAACCCCTACGGGGAAACATCCATGGCCCCAACCAACGCGGCCACTTGGAGCAATTTATTAATGCAAAGAAAAAGATTACAGAGAGATTTTACAAGAGAGTTTCTCACAATCTATCATCGGCAAATGAACCTCAATGCTATTTAAATAGAGATCATGGACCAATCAAGTGTTAAGCCATGGATCAATGTCCATTAAGATCGAGGAGAGTATGAACCATCGGATCACTCTATGTCGGGAACATATCGTGACCGTCAGATTTCCTAATTACAAATGCATACTAATGCATACTAAAGAAACACACTAAGAAACACACTTTTACCTAACGACATTTTAGACCAAGTAGATCTTAACTAACTCCTAAGTGTCTAAATATCCTAACATAGCCCTGCAAGTCCCCTTTTCCCCTTGCATCTAAGATTGTTCTTCCCATCTGAAAACCCTTGTTTTCATAATTTTTGTTCTCCCTATCTTGTCAGGAGGAAATACTTTTCCTTCCTCAGATGTGTTGGAACAAAAATATTTGGATTTTTTGTTTGTCATCTCTGGACTTGGGTGGAGGAACTTGGATCCTAGTTTTAGGACCGTGTCATAGCATTTTAACAGGTTGTAACCAACTTTTATATTTCTATTAATAATTAAACATCTCTCATTCTCATCTAGTTCTATTTGTTGATTCATGCTTTTAATGAGAGTATCTATGTCGTGTTTTGAATCTATTATGCAAATTGAAATGATCATGTCTAGGTAGTTAGTAGATAACTACATATTTGTAGTTGCTTGTCTCTTTTTCTACACGAATTTTTAGAGGATCATTGTGCAAGATTTTTGGAGAAAACGTTCTAGAGCAGGACCAACTTCAAATGCTAGATTCCAGGTTTGTTCTCTTTTATTTCCTTTGAAAGTTAGTTATTACAAAGTAGTTACTTTTAATTAACTAGTTGATTTGACCCTAAGAGTGGTCTTTTAGGGTATTGTTATGTTGTGGCCCTGACCCATGGCCATAGGACTTAGGTTTTTGTAACAGAATTGGAGACTTCGATAGGGATTCTCCCTTTTTGGGTAGTTAGGGGTACTTTTTGTTTGCATTTATTTTGAAACTATTTCTATGTTTTAGAATTTTATTTAACATTCTATGAAATTTTTCAATCCTTCCTGAGTCTTCTAGACCTTTCTCTCTCATGTTAGAAAGGTTTTTATAGGGTGTACATAGTTTTATTTTGGTACAGTCATGTACATATGAGACTTTCCTTGAATAGAGTCTCATACATATGTTACTTGTCACTTAGACAATCGCATGCATGTTCTGAGTTGGAGTTTTTTTACTCCTTCTAGATCACTAGAGATTGGGGTTGTGACACTATAGGATATTCATGGGTCCTACTAATTCTTTAGAGTTTTGTTTTTTGTTTCAGAAATTGTTTTCTTTGTTTTCAAGATTATAAGAAAAGTCCAAAAAATATTTTTCAACTTTCTTATTTAATCAAGTTTGTTTTTTACTTTTAATGGTTTTAGAAATATTTTTCGGGTGTATGTTACACTCTATTTTTTGTCCTTGTAGTCTTTTATAGGATGTCTAGTCATTTGTTTATGGTCTTTCTTTCCCTCTACTTTCTTGTTTTCTTGATTTTCATAAAACAAAAGTGTAAGAGTGTGCGCTTGTGAACTTTCTTCCTTGCCCTTTGCATTTACATCTGAAAAAGAAAAGTTCATTATATGCATTTTTTCTCCTTGAATTCACTCTTGTACTTTCTAAAAACAAAAAGGTTTTTTTTCTACAACTTCAATTAAAAGAATTTCAAAATATTATTAGTTGTCTTTCATTTGAAAGTTGCATTAGTAAGTGCATTGCATCTAAAATAAAAGTTGCATTCTTTGCATATAAAAAAGAAAGAGTTTTTTTTTGTTTAATTTTGAATCGTTCTTTACACTCATATTTCCAATATAGAACTGCATTTGCATTTGTGTTCTCAAGTGTTTTTTTTTTCCATTGAATCCGTCAAAACACCATTCAGTTTCACTCGTCACCCGTTTTGAGTATATAACAGCTTATAAAATGAACGTTAACTAAAATTAATTAGAAATTTTCATTTTACTAGGGTAAATAAACTAGTTTTAGGCTAGGGCCTTGGTTTAGGTTGGAGAGTTAATTTCTCCAAGGTCAAAAAACAAGCTTAGGAGCCTGAGCTAGAGAGTGAAAAACTCAATTTTGTTTAAGTATATATGGGAAGCTCCTCTAACACAAGAGTTAAACACGAGGTCATGTAAAGGAGAGTAGATGAGATAACCCCTCTGAATCTTGATTTAGCATAGTGGAAAGATCGTATTTTGGGGGTTTCATCAGTTCCCTTACCTCTGTGAGAGGTGGTGCTTTGGAGGATTCATGATTAGTTACCTTGGCCATATGTTTGATCCTAACTGTTGAATATACCCCCCAGATGTTGACAATGAGTTGTTGACCTTAGTTTCTTTTCCTAGGGATATCAAAGGTGACTATGGGGGGTTTCCCGTGGTACCTGGGGTGGAATTTGTATCACACTTTTCAGTACTGTTGGAGGGTTCCCTATGAAGCATGGGTAATTGCATCGGATAAGGAAGGTTAGTGGAGGTCGAGGTAACTACTTCTCACTCCTTCATTCTCTAGCTCATGGGACTTAATCAAATTGTGCCTTCATCTGAAAGGTCCTTTCCCTACTTTTTTACTATTGCGATATCAGGTACTAATCCACCTGAGTCGGGATATTGGAAAGGTTTTTTGTGACTATTGTTTCTTTTATGAATTTTATGGTGGTGTGTTATGTGATCTTATATTTCCTAGGAAGGTGTGTAGGTAGTCACCTAGAGATGCCAAATCAAAGTGGTTGTTCAACCTCCTCATCGATCAAGAAGAATTCAAGGTCTTTCATCTAAAGAAGTAGAATTGAATCCTCCACTACCTCCCCTAAGGCATCAACTTGATCAAAATAACACTTTTGTATTGGTTGGTCTAGTCAAGACCGTAGACATAGAACCCACAGAAACTGACACTTCTACTTTGGAGGTTGTGAGTGTTTCAGATCTTGGAGCTGAAGACTTGACTCGGTCGTTCAATCCTCCACTAACTGGAACTAAAACTCCAGTTGTTTCTCAACTTTCGTCTCCCAGGTAAGAATTCACTGATAGTATCCCTCTTCGGTGGGCCATAATGGAAGGCACTCCAAAAGTGTATGGGTTGGGGGTCTGTACGACCCCCACATTAAAAATCATCACCAGAGGAATATTTACTCCCAGAGTGACTAGTGTGGTTCCATCCACCATAGTCGTGTCAATCAATACCTCTGCTCTAGGTGCATCCATGTCATTACCTTTGATAAATAACACTTTTCATTTGGTATGTCATCGATGAGCATGAAAAATCTTTTGATTGGTTCTAAATCAATGTCTCAAGCCACCAATGTTGGTATAGTGATCTCTTCGATCCTCTACCAAGTTGTTCCTTCAGGTGGAAGTCATATTTCTTCGTCGTTCCCCTCTATGGGGAGTGGGTCATTCCATTCTTCTGAATCCAAACCCTTCATGGGGTGGGGTGGTCTTATGGGTATCATATTTCAATCCGTTAGCATGCAATATACTTCGACTCCATTCATGTTGTATGGTGGGTTCAAAAGTAAACCTTTCACCATCTCTACAATGTCGGCAGGGGAAAACCCCTTCCAAGGTGAGTAGAATCCCATGCAAGGGTCATTCTCTTCACAAGGGATGTCATTAGGGGGAAACCCCTTTCTCAGTCAAAATAAACCCATGCAAGGATTTTTCCCTTCGCAAGGAGTGTCAGGAGGGGAAAGCCTTGTTTTTCCGTTTGGGAACCAAATGGGTGGAGGTTTTCCTCCATTTACCAGGGACAAAAAGGTTTCACTCAAAGCTATGGCCCAACTGTGAACTCTTCCTAGAAGCCTGGTTCTAGTACCAATCCAGGTAATTCTTTTCAGACTAGTCCTCAACCTAGAACTTCCAACATCCCTAGCTGGAATTATGAGTCCTAGTCGAGGTTACATTTTCTAGCAACATTGAATTTTCCAAACCTATCAAAGCTCAAGGACAATCTAGTTTATCATAATATGAACTAGTCATCGGTTCCCACCAAATTTCCATCTGAAATCCCTAAGTTTCAAGGAAATCCTAGTGAGGATCCCGACAACCATGTAATGACTTTCCATCTGTGGTGTTCTCAAAATTCATTAAATGATGATTCAGTCTGGAGTTGACAGGCGTTTATGACACATCATCAATGGGAAGGATAGATCCAGACCAGGGTTATCTATTTAACCCAAGCCATTTGGTATGATCTAACCTGACGGGTTTTATGGCTCCGTTAGCCAGCTAGGATCCTAAAAACAACTAAAGGAGATAAACTAACTGAAGATAAAATTCTAACAATCAACACATTAATTACAAATGTTCAACGAAGAATGTTAATATACAATGATTATATAGAGCTTACAAGGTTTGAACAAAGCCTTGGGAAAGTGATTGTTTGAGATAATGTTTCTTAACCAGATTAAGTAAAACAAAACTTGTTCTAATGATCTGAATATTAAATTAGTAAATAACGAATGAATATGATTGTGATGATATAACGAAAATAGACAAAGCTAATTAACGTCTAAATAATGAAATCACTATTCATTCATATATAAACAACTTAAATAAATAATATATTGACTAACCTCTAGCTGATCAACAATAATAAAATAAGTTCATCTCTATGCATTGCGTGAGCTCCTGCTTGTCCTGTATTTAGTGGAAACCTATGACATAAACAATCGTAATACTTCCTGAAGAAATTCAAGGAAATGTTTCATAATTTGGAGTGAATTTATAATAGCAGAAAAATAAATAATTATATATCCTGTGACCTCAAGATATTCAATAGCTAAGGACGAAAGAAATTTCAATCCTAGACAATGATGTTATCAACCATTTAATATTAGAAGTAAACTAAAAAATACCTAGATAGTTGATCGATCACAGGTACAAACTAGACCAATAGATAATGGACAACATTTAGATAATCAAAGATATGAAATATCATGTGAAGAAAAGACTAAAGCTAAATAAACACAAGTAACATTTCATAACATAGAAATTATAGGAGAATACAATGAAACAAACATTGTATAGTTTACACAAGTCTAAAGCCAACAACAAACTGCTTTTCCATATCACTTCCAAAATTATATGTCCATTTTTTTATCCAGAAAAATGTGCCCTCAACACGAGGCAACAATAACTATTTAAACATGTCTTGGATCTGTTACCTCTTATCATACAAGATAGAGGAAGATCCCTGAAAATAGGTTTGTTTTACAAAAATAGAGTAACAAAAGGATACTCCTGTTGGAGTCTTTAAATAAAAAATAATTACATTAATAACATTGTTTTTTCAAAAATGATAAATTACTAAGCCATTGAACGCTTAACCCATGATTCCCTTTCCTTAAAAATAGCACCATGATTTGTTGTTTACCTGAAATGATACAAAGAAAACAAAGTTTAGATAATAATATAAACAAAATTTTAAAATAGACTGGCTGTACAAAATATTTCGATTCTGTAGCTAGTCTCAAAATAAAAATAAAATCAAAAGTGAATCTATCTATTGTTTCTCAAACAAAATCAAATAAATAAATAAAAACTATTTACCATTTTAGAGATTTGATAGAGAAGCATATGATAAGTCTAAATTTATAATGGTGTTGAAGTTTTGATGTAGGAGCATCGCCAACGAGCACGCATGGCAGAACAACTCAACACATTGGAATAATTTTGGAATCTTAAGCATTGGAGGTTACTATGAGTTTTCTGGAGTTGATTGAAAAACAAAAGAATATCAAATGCCTGGAATCTTAATGATCATGAGTGATTTGGGAGTTTTCACTCCGAGTCTTGAATGTAACTAAACTTAAGTAGCAATTAGGTTTTCATTTTTGAGTAGAAGAGTAGT
The DNA here is from genome assembly GCA_009831015.1 of Picea engelmannii. NCBI lineage: Eukaryota > Viridiplantae > Streptophyta > Pinopsida > Pinales > Pinaceae > Picea > Picea engelmannii. The sequence goes on from ML800509.1 coordinate 29,114, forward strand.
TGGGGGGGTGGGCCTAAGAACCCTATGAAATAAATAGAGGTTTTGTATGCCCAAATGAGGCTACTGCGAGTTAGTAGGAAATTTATGAGTTTTTAGTTTTTTTTTATCATAACTGTAGCCATTTTACTTCTGAATGAATATAACAGAGAAAAATTGATCCAATGCATGGTGTTGTTACTATTTGCAATTCCCTGTTATTGTTGTTTTCATGAATGAATGAATTTCATTATAAATATGTGAAATTGTGAGATGTTTGCATAAGTTCCGATTGTATATCTTCGATTGAGTCTGTGAAAGGTGTGCACACAGTCCACAAGGATTTCGTTGATGGAATCTATTTCGATTCTGAAGCTCAAAAGAGACAGCGCGAACTTTCCCTTTGCAAGGAGTGCAAAGTGACTGTTGTAAGGTGTGCACAGGCATCCACAAGAACCCAAAACTTGTGCCAGAATATATTGCAAGGAGTGACTCTCTAAGAAGTCAAAGGATCAGAGGGCCAGAAATCTCATAAGAGATAGCAGTTTTCAGAAGTGCAGACGTGGTCCAAGGGATGGATTCATAGGAGGAACAAAGTTCGAGGCCTTTGAATACTTATAAAATATTCTAAGTTGGAGGAATTTGGAAGCTCAAGAGGAGGAGCGATAGAATTCGTCAGATCACAACTCAGAGGACCAACAATCATTTGATTAAAGAAAGATGCATGAGCCTTAATGCTTCTCATAGGAAGGAGGGTGCATTCACCAAAGTTTCGAAATCCAGAAGAAATTTGGGGTCATCCATCATCAAGGAGGAGAGGTGGCACGAGATCCACAACTTCGGAAGTTTGTGGACAAAGAGGAGGTGAAAACGCTGAAGAAGATATCGACCGTTGATCGAGAAGATAGTCGGAGAGCCATTGATCTGGTTGAAGGGACCAAAATGCTAAAACAAAGAGAGTCGTCGATTAAAATATGGACACGTGGTGATGAATCATGAACTCCAGGGAAATCACTTCGAAGGTTTCAGTTGAGAGTTGAAACTCCCGAAGCCCAGAGATCCGAAGGAAATATGTGTTGGGTGTCTGTTATATTCTTTGCATGTGTGTGTGTGGGCGCGTCAAATTCAACAACTATGTCTAATGATCCCTCTAGTATCTCTATTTGTGTCATGTGCACCAGGTGCTTCCTAGGGGTGTCCCAGGGGGGGTCAGTATGTCCCCCCTGGTTACACGCAACGTTCGAGGCGGTGGCCCGAAATTTTGTTTTGGGTGATATTTGCTATTTTTAGCGGATTTTTCTATTTTTAGCGGTTTTCTAAATTAATCCCGAATTAAGGGATTAGTGTTTTGGTATCTACAGAATACATAAAAAAATTGTGTATATATTGTATGGTGAATGGTGAAATTAATACAATGAAGAGTTGAAATGTTTTCTCTCAGTTAACGGTTTCTGGTATAAATCTATGTGTACTATGTGTATGAGCCATTGATTAATTTATGTTTTTATTAAGAATCTATGTGCATTTCTTTACTTCACAGGTTTAAAACTTGCATGTGGTATTAGAGCTCGTTTTTGGCTTCAGAGGGATGCCTTTGTTGTTGAGGGTTTGGCTCGGTCTTGATAGATCAAGTTTATCTTGGGTCTGTGATGAACCTGGTTTTAGTGGTAGATTTTGCAGTGGTGATTTGAGTGTAGAAAGAGGAATGGAAAGCTCTTTTAGAATCAAGATAGAGAAGTTCAATGGTAAAAACTTTGAGCTATGGAAGCTCAAGATGGAGGACCTTATTGTAGACAAAGAACAATGGAGCATTTTGGATCTAGGTACACAGCCTACTGGTATGCAACATACTGACACACAGTCGACTGGTACATAACCTACTAGTACACAAACTACTAGTAAACCACCTACTGGTATGTCGAAGGAAGAATGGGAGAAGTTGGACAGAAGAACAAGGAGAACTATTCGAATCTACCTGGAAGATTCAGTTTTTTTTAATGTCTCAGGAGGATCTATAGCCAAGGAACTATGGGATAAGTTAGGGAAATTGTATCAATCAAAGTCCCTGGTAAACAAGTTGTTTCTTCGAAAGAAGTTGTATCATCTTAAGATGGAAGATGGAGATTCTGTGACAAAACATCTAAATGCCTTTAATACTTTGGTAAGTCAACTTGTCTTTGTTAATATTATGATTGCAGAAGAAGATAAGTGTATTACTTTGTTATGTTCTTTTCCAGACTCTTGGGATAATCTGGTTGTATCAATTGGTAGTACCACTCAATCTACATTGAAGTATGAGGATGTAGTTTCATCCTTGTTATCTGAAGAGATGATGTGGAAAAGCATGGATGGTCATAGCACAAATGATTTATTTGTAAGAGGTCATACCCAAGTCAAGAATCTTGGTAAGTCTTTGGAGGGGAGACCTAAATCTATAGGTAGATCTAAGTCTCCAGGAAAATATTTGAGGAAATGTTGGAAGTGTGGTAAAACAAGGCATTATAAGAAAGATTTCAAATATAAGAAGGTTTATAAACCGAAGGGATCTGATAGTACCTCTTCCACAGAGGTGAAAACCTCCATTGAAGAAGGAGGTGATGTTTACCCGACATCTAAAGGTACACATACAAACCATGATGTATGGTTGATCGACTCAAGTGTGTCATACCATATGACTCCTCACAGGGAATGGTTCTTTGAATATAAAAAATACGATGGTGGTGATGTATTCCTAGGAGATGACTCAACAGCCAAAATAATGGGATGTGGAAGGGTTAAGTTGCTGCTAAAATATGGAAGGATTAGAACTCTCCCTGGGGTTATGCACATTCCAAAACTAGCCAGGAGCCTAATGTCTGTAAGCAAGTTGGATGATGCAAGAATGGATACTGTATTTGGAAATGGCACTTGCAAGATGGTACGAGGAGAAATGGTGTTGATAAGGGGAGTTCGGTGTGGAAATATGTACAATTTGTTGGGAATCACTTATACTAATGGGTCTAACAGTTATGTTGTTCATGAGAAGACAAATAAAGATGAAAAGACCAATAGTGTCCCTGGAAAGAAGACCATGTTGTGGCATCAAAGACTGGGGCATATTGGAGAAAAGGGCCTTCGAACACTACATGGTAAACGTATGGTTGAAGTTATATCTAAGTGCACTCTAGATTTTGATTTCTGTGAACATTTCATATATGGTAAAAAAAATCGAGTAAGATTCCTATCTAAGGCTACAAGAGCAAAGGGGATCTTAGAGTTGATACACAGTGATGTGTTTGGACCTGTGCATGTTCCATCACTAGGTAAGTCTGTGTATTATGTTTCATTCATAGATGATTTCTCAAGGAACACATGGATTTATTTTCTTAGAAA
>ML800509.1:32511-46908 GCA_009831015.1 Picea engelmannii
CATGGATTTATTTTCTTAGAAAGAAATATGAGGTATTTGATAAATTTAAAGAGTTTAAGGCTCTGGTAGAAAATCAGACAGAGAAGAAAATAAAGGTATTGAGAACAGATAATGGTGGAGAATTCTACGGAAATGAATTTGAATAATTCTGTAATAAGTGTGGTATATCAAGGCAGAGGACTAATCCATACACTCCTCAACAGAATGGAGTTGCAGAAAGGATGAACATGAGACTGATGGAAAAATCAAGGAGCATGCTCAGCGATGCTGAGTTAGGACAAGAATTGTGGGCAGATGTAGTGGGTACAACATGTTACCTGGTCAATCGATCACCCTCATCAGCGTTGGATGATAAAAATACACACAAGGTATGGACTAGAAAGAAACCCTCTCTTAAACATCTTAGAGTGTTTGGTTGTGATGCTTATGTACATGTTACAAAGGAAAGTAGTAGTAAGCTTGATAATAAAGCTGAAAAGTGTATCTTTATTGGTTATAAAGATGGTGTGAAAGGTTATAAGCTTTGGAACCCAGAAATTAAGAAGATTGTTTATAGTCGAGATGTTGTTTTTAGAGAGGTAAAAGTTGTTTCCAAACAGGAATTCCTACCAAGGAAAGAAGAAGAACCTGAGAAAATAGAGGTTCAGTTGGATGATGCAAAATCTGAATCATCTAAAGAAGATGAAGCAAAAGAAGAAGAAGAACCTCATACCCTAGTATTGAGGAGATAAATGAGAGAAATAAGGAAACCAAAAATGTATAGTCCACCTGATTTTCATTCCAATTTTGATTTATCTATTATTGATGATGATCCCATAACTGTGAAGCAGTGAATTCAGGGGATAGTAAACTATGGATGAAGGACATGGTTAAAGAAATGGATGTGTTGGATAAGAATGAGGCATGGGATATAGTTGAGTTTCCATCTAGAAGAAAATATCTTGGTAGCAAATGGTTGTTTAAGAATAATTTTAATGCAAAAGGTAAAGTGGAGAAATACAAAGCTCGGTTAGTAGAAAATGCTTATTCTCAGGTAGAGGGAATTGAATTTGGTGACATTTTTTCTCTTGTTTCCAAGTTAACATCTATTAGATTTCTTTTATCTATTGTTGTTTCTTTTGATATTGAAGTGGAACAGATGGATGTGAAGAAAACATTCCTACATGGGGATATGGAAGAAGAAATATACATGAAGCATGCAGAAGGATTTGTAGTGAAGGGAAAGAAAGAGTTGGTCTGTAAGCTAAAGAAGTCACTATATGGTCTGAAGCAACCACCTAAGATGTGGTACCAAAATTTTGACACATACATCATTGGATTGGGATTTGTGAGAAGCAGGGATGATCACTATGTATATTCCAAGAAGATCATTAATCACTTCATTTATGTAGTGTTGTATGTTGATGACATGTTTTTGGTAGGAAATAACATGGATGTTATCAAGGAGGTGAAATTGTAGCCATCCTCCAAATTTGACATGAAGGATCTCGGTGTTGCTAACTTTATTATGGGAATGGAGATTAAAAGAGATCGTGAAAACAGGAAACTATGGTTGAATCAAAGAAAATATGTTGAGACGATATTGCAAAGGTTTAATATGCATGGAAGTAAACCGATAAAGGTTCCTATTCCTATAGGTGTAAATTTATCTGCAAATAAGTGTCCCAAGACACAGGAAGAAGAAGAGGGCATGTCCCATGTTTCATATGCCAGTGAAGTTGACAGTTTGATGTATGCAATGGTCTTTACTAGACCAGACATTGCACATGCAGTGGTATTTTTGAGCAGGTATATGTCCAAACCAGGGAAGGAGCATTGGACAACAGTAAAGAGGGTCTTTAGGTATTTGTGTGGCACTACCAATTATGGATTGTGATACCAAGGAAGACCAGGATTGGACAGAGTGGTGGATATACATGGCTTTGTTGAGGCAGACTGGGATGGAGATCTGGATCACAAAATATATACAAGTGGGTATGTGTTTAACCTATTTTGAGGAGAAATCAGTTGGATGAGTAAAAGACAAGTTGTAGTGGCACTCTCAACTACAAAAAATAAATATATGGAAGCCACTCATGCAAGCAAGGAAACAACATGGTTACAGAGATTGTGTTCAGGTATTGGGTTGGTACAACAAGCAGTGATATTAGATTGTGATAGTCAGAGTGCAATCTTCTTGGAAAAGAACCCATATTATCATTCGAAGACAAAGAATATTGATGTTCAGTATCACTTTGTGAGAGAAATGGTTGAAGAAAAGAAGGTGTTGGTGGAAAAGATTGACACTTTCAAGAATGTTGTAGATTCATTGACAAATTCTGTGAGCATAGAAAAGTTCTTCTGGTGTAGAGTAACAATGGGCATTGCTGCCCTGGATTGTTAACTATATAATTATGTGGACCCCTGGATGCAAAGAAAACAACAAGTGGGAGAATGTTGGGTGTGTGTTATATTCTTTGCATGTGTGTGTGTGGGCGCGTCAGATTCGACAACTGTGTCTGATGATCCCTCTAGTCGTTCTCTTTGTGTCGTGTGCACCAAGTGCTTCCTAGGGGGGTCCTAGGGGGGGCAGGTATTCCCCCCTCCTAGTTACACACAGTGTTCGGATTCGGGCGGTAGCCCAAAGCCGACAGGGTTCGAGGCAACACCTCGAATTTTTTTTGGGGGAGGTATTTTCTATTTTTAGCGGATTTTGCTATTTTTAGTGGTTTTCTAAATTAATCTTGGATTAATGGATTAGGGTTTTGGTATCTATGGAATACCTAAAAACATTGTATATATATTGTATGGTGAATGGTGAAATTAATACAATGAAGAGTTGAAAGGTTTTCTCTCGGTTAAGGGTTTCCGATATAAATCTTTGTGTACTATGTGTATGAGCCATTTATTAATTTATGTTTTGCTTAAGAATCTATATGCATTTCTTTACTTCATAGGTTTAAAAATTACAATCTGGACTGTCAACTCTAGAGGGACATGTGGTGGCGAATCGTGAATTCTGGAGAAATCACTTCGAGAGTTTCAGATTGAAAGTTGAAACTCCCAAAGTTCGGAGAGTTGGAGAGCCGAAGTGAATCTCAATCGTTAGATCCAGAGGATAGGTGGCATGAATGTGTGGATTCTGGGTAAAGACCCGAAGTAAACTTCGGTCGTCGGATTGTCCAAACTATATCTGAACTGCCAAATCTAGAGAATAGGTGGCACAAATATGTGGATTTCAGGTAAAGGCCCGAAGCAAACATCGATCGTCAGATCGTCCGAAGTAAATCCCCACCATCCAATTCAAGAGGACACATGGCACGATTCCTCATATTTCAAGGGGGAGTAAAGTTTGAGACTTGAAAACCCTAAAGTCCGAAGACCTGCAGAGATCACCATCATCGATCTAGGAGAGGTAAATATGGATTGTTGGTTTCCAAAAAGGTAGATCTTGGTCATCCATTTAGAAGCACCGTAAATATCGTGATATCAACAGTCACCTCGCATTGTGGGGACAAAAGGTGCGTGAGTTTTAAAAAGTTGAGGGCGCACTGCAATCAAGACCATGGTTTTGGAAAAAGGACACGTGGTGGCTCGAGGTGAATTGCGGGGTGAAAATTATTTTGATCCCAAACCACTCTTGGGCATGCCTGCAATCATGTGTCTATGTAAGGACATAGCCCGAGGTCATATGCAATGAGGGGCTAATAGGAGAGGAGCTTGCGCCTGAAACCTGTGAGTTCAACAGTGACAAGAAAGGGGTCACGGGTGCCATGGAGCCTGCACCAGAGGACAAGAAGGGCCTCTGTCAATTCGTAAGGGAGACCATTAAGGTCTCAGAGAGCCAATTCAACTCAGAATTGAATATCCTTGACTGGGAGGTCGCACATCCCTAAGGAGAGAAAGGGTTCTGCATCACATTTGTTGATTTTTTAATATTCACGTTACCAGACCTCTTAATCCTCTTGTTTTCCCTATGAGTGTTCGATCAAACGCGGACTTTCAACTCGTCATTCTCCCACTCGAGTAAAGAGTTTCCTACTACCATTTGGTTTAATTTTTCTTGAAGATAGGGGACATCCCGGTAATATCCCTCAATCCAATCAAACCAATTTTCACAATGAACTGATTCTATAGTAGGCAAAGGTTGAGCCTGTTTTGCAGAGGGAAATTTAGTTTGTCCTGTGATTTGCTTCAGATCGTGTTGTATACTATAGAAACCCTCTTGTCTCTTTAGGAATGATGGGATATTAGAAATGGAATCGAACTATATTTCATCAGTATCGATATCGTTCCCCAGAATTCGGTCATCGATGTCCTCTTAAGGAATAAAATCTTCAATATCATCCTCAAAAAAATGATCATCAACCTCGATCAAAGGGGTCGATTTCTCATTATCACATTGTTGATTTATCAATTTTCTAGATAGGAGTAGGCTTGGTCTCTTATTTGTAAAATTTACATATGGACTACTCTATTATTTACACCTGCTCTTTTTCTTGACAGTTGATTAACTTAAAACAACCTGAATCAGTTGATGAACATGAACAACAGGAATCTTGTCCTTTAAATCATCTAAAACTTCTTCCAAAGACTTTCTAGGAATTAAATTGCATCGTGGCTTCTTGCCTGATGGATTCTGGATAGAAATAGAGGTTTGATCTATGGACGCATGGCCTTCTTGTATATTAACACATAGGTTTTCAATAGTGGGGTTATATCGACAGGGACTGGGGTTTTCATTCAGATGCAGAGGTGATTCTATTACATTTTCGGGTAGGGTAAAATTATTTCTAAACAAGAAATTTTCCCGATTGTCCCCAGTCTTAGAAATATACGAAACCATGAGGATTTGGATGAGGCCATGGTGGAAAAGGCTCTACTTTGGGTTTATTTTATGTCCTTGATAGAACTTAGCCATTTTATGTAGACTCCTATGCAGATAAAAATCCACATTCAACTTGAAACCTAGAAAAACCATCAGCAAGAGGACATGATACAAGAAGACTAGACCATATCTACCTTCACAGGTAATAAATGTCTTAATCATTAAGAGCAAGCCATGCCATCGAGGTTTGAAAAGAGAAATTGGTGTACCTTTTGGACAACAAAATGATTTCTTGGAGGCCATGAGTAAATTCCAGGACACGCCTTTGATTTTGGTGTTTTTAAACCATCGATCTCCCTCTTGGGATAGTCTTGTAGCTTCTGCGGTGGAAAATTTGGTCACCTCTAGCTGCAAATCCCCAATATTAGCCCTGGTGCCATCAAACATATGAGTGAAATCTTGGGCCACAAAAAGGTTGAAACCCTCAAATCATCTGATGAAACCATCCCAGCCATGCGCCACAAGGTCCTCCACGACATCATCATGAGATAGGAGATCCTGTGAACCATTGGGCTCAATCCTCACCACGAGAACGATTGATATGGTCATATAGAAACAAAAGGGGAAATGACAGGTGGGTTGTGTTCTCCAACACATGAAAATTAGGATGAATTCTATAAAATCGGTAGAAAGTCGATACCTAAGGATTGGGGAAACTACCATGAAAACCATTTGGAGCATTGAGTGGGTAGTAACTAGAGGACACGCAGAACAGGAAACCACTGTGTGAAATGAATGCCAAACCCAAAGAACCAAAACTTACCACTTGAAATAATGAATGAAGGCATGAGTTATGCATGATGAAGGGGTGATGTTTGAAGGCAATTGTATCAATCCTGTAGCAGGACGACGAGACCGTGATACGACTGCTAGGGGTAGTATTCATATTTTGAATTAACCCAAAGTTTTGCTAGCTGCGCAATCAAGCATATGTCAATGTAAAAACCAAATAATCAAATATAGCAATGACTAAGTCATATCCCCCAAGATGGATAACTCAATTGTTATGGTAAAGGATCAACCAATAAAATGATAAATTCACAATGTTTAGGGTTTATGAAAACATTAGATGTCCAAAACGTTATCCAACTTGCAAAATAAAAACCCATAAACTGTATAATGCCATCAAACCCAAACTTGTTCTAATTTCATGCTTTTAGTCATGAAATTGAACAAGGAGAATGATAGAAAAAATAATAAACTCATACAAACAACTATTCCAATGAATTTTTCCAAAACTGAAGATGATATAAATGTTTGCCAGGAGAAGGTGGCAGCTACATAAAATTTTATACTTTGACGGCGACATTTTACCATGATAAAATTTGACAAGAATTGTTTGGCTGCTAACAATGGAGACACGTTGAGCCAAGCAATTATCTCTGCATCATAAGAACTTTATATCAAGGAACAAATGACTCAGTAATAATTATTAGAAACAATTAGATGATAGATCAAGCATTTCGACAATAACTCAGAAAAAATAACTCAGTCATAGCATTAGATAAAGTTATGTCCAAAAATTGTAATCTAGCATCATGTTTTGATAACAGGGGTAATGATTGTTTATACAAATAACTCCAATACCATTAATGGGGCCACTGTTGTCAGCAAGCATCTATAGCATCGACACGGATGTCGTTTAAACCACTCTAGTACTCTTATCTCATCCAAGAGTTGTCCATTTATGATAAAAGCATCCTGACATCTGATCAATTTAATAAAACATACCTGAGGATATTCAAACCCGACATTGCTTCTCTGCCAACAGGCTTGTTCAGTACCTCGATGAATTTGTCTTGGTATCCTGCATGCAACTTACCCGCTACTAGTAGACCTGTTCAGTAGCCCAGCAGATTTACACACACTTCCCACACATTAAAGTGCTTCCAAATCTCTAAAAATGTTTATAATATTTGCATAAACTTTGTGATATCAAGAGAGCGGGGTGATACTAAAAATCTCAAGCCAGGTAATGATAAGCTTGATCTTTAAGAATTATTTTCTCGTTCTTTAGGAACTGATAACTCTTATCGTACTTTGTACATTTAGATTTCAGTTAAGAAATCATATTTGGGATGGGAAAGTACTGTGAGTTGTTTTCTTTAAAACAGGGATGGCATTAATTTTTTTTAAAGATTATCGTGTTTCCCTAATATTTCAATGAAAACCGAGAACAATGACTAGAAAAAAACTTACCTCAACTGATATGAGTTTAGAACTCAATGTTCATATGTCATGAACTTTTATCAACTGATGCTAATGAAAGATACAATTCCCTTCAATAATGAATCAATGATTAGACATAATCTTCCAGAAAACACAATCAAAACATACAAAATGAAAAGAACCAAAAACAAAAAGACAAAAGAAAAATTAAAATATTTACAAGGGGTTGGATATGATTTTCTCAAGTGAAGTACTTTTTCAGAGATTGGCCATTCACTGGAAAAGTTTCTAGCTATCCCTCTAATTTTTGTAGCTGAAAAGAACTAGGACCCAATTTTTCAGAAATGACAAAAGGCCCCAACCACAAGTTTTGGAACTTGGTATGTTCTCCTTTATTCTCATGTTATTTGTCCCATTTGAGGACCAAATCCCTTATATTAAAATTTATTTCAGAGGATGAACTTGTATCTAACCATCTCTTTAAAATCTATTGATGCTGATCCAATTTCTGTTTTTCCTGTGTTCTTACTTATTTTAATTTTAATATAGCATTAATCTGATTTTCTAGAGGAGGGCATTCCTATTCTTGAAATTTATGTGACAATTGTAGAGAAGGAAGAAAGACATGTGGAGGGAGGATGGATTATCTTCTGTAAACGAGAAAGAAAGGATAATTACCAATGGATTCTTTTGGAGTTACCCTATCATCCCAAAGTTCTTTGTACAACGTGTTGTGCCAATTCTTATGGTTTTTTGACACTATCCTTTTTATAATCTTGATCAGATTCTTATTTGTTGACTTAGAAAAATCGTTCCCTTGAGGGTAATAGATTGAAAAGTACTTCAGTTTAATCCCTTTTCTAGAGTGAAAACATTCATATCTAGGGAAGAAAAATAAGAAGCATTGTCAAAAACCAGACATTCAGGAATTTTGAATCGAGTGATAATATGGGAGTTCAGAAATGACACTACCTGATTCGTATTGACTACCTTTAATGGTAAGGATTTGGACCATCTCGTAAAATATTCAGTTATCATGAGAATGTACTTGTGCTTCTCTGATGAAGGGGGGTTGATTGGTCCTACAATGTCTAGGCCCCACTGCTGAAATGGTGTGCCTACGGTAACATGCTACAAATGAAAAGATGTTTTCTTCACTCGTCCTGCAGCCTTTTGGCAGATAATACATTTGCAGGACAAAGTGTGAGAATCATTAAACAAGGTAGGCAAATAGTAGCCAACCCTTAGTACTTTTTGAGCAGTGGTATCCCCACCAAAATGATCCTTGACATCACCGGAATGTAGTTCAACCAAAACCCTTTCGGATTCCTCCTTCTCTAAGCAACATAGAAAAACACCGTCAAAATTATTTCAAAATAATATATCTTTAATTAATTGGAAAGAAGAATATTTAAGCCTAAATTCTCTTTTGTTTTTCATATCAATATTACGAGGAGCAGTTCTGTGCAACAAATAAAACCTGATATTAGCATACCATGAATTGGTCACAATTTGTGCACAACAGATTTGTTTTTCGTCATGTTGATTTGCAGTTGATGTATTTATTTGACTTTCTAACTTCTCAACTGAATCAACCACCAATTTACAAAGGCCTTGACCTATAATGATTTTTGCAAGTACTATTTAGAGGTCATATTCCTGAAGTGATGTCATCCAATTTTCCCTTTTCTATCCCAGCTCTTTCTGCACTAACAAATTTCTTACAGCAGGGAAAGGAACAACAATTTTTGTCCTAGATTTTAATAGCTAAGACCTGAAATGTTTAACATCTTTAAAAATAGTGTACACCTACTGATCGACTGCGGGGTAATTTAGTTCTAGTCCTTAAAAGGAAGATCTCATAAATGAGATGGGTATCTCATTCCTTTCAACATTTTTTTGTGTGGGTACAATGGCATAAGATCTGTCAGATGCAAAAGTATATAATGTAAAATCCTGGGAAAAATCAGGGTTCATCAGGGAAGGTGCCTCGATTATATATTTTATGATAGAATCAAAATCTTGACTCTATTTTGATCCCCACCTATATAAAACATCCTTTTTAATCATATTTTGTAGAGGTCTAACCATTTCAGAAAAACTCGGGACAAATCGTCTAACAAAATTAATTTTACCCAAAAAGGATTGCATGGCCTTTTTGGATGAAGGAGGGGGGAGGTTGGCAATGGCTTGGGTTCTTTCAGGATCAATTATCATTCCATATTTAGAAACTATAAACCCAATAAATCTCCCTTGTTCCATTGCAAAGACTGATTTTTTAGGATTGAGTGAAATGTTGAACTTGCGACATCGTTCTAACATAGCCCTAAGATGAGACAAGTGATCTTTCTTGTTTTTGGAAAAGACAATGACATCGTCTATATAGACCATAATTGGTTGATTGATAAGGCCATGAAAAGCAATGTCCATTTCCCTCTAGAAAGTGGCACCGAAATTTATCAATCCAAAAGGAATTTTTCTGTAGGTGTAGGTTCCCCACGGGGTACGAAAAGTGGTTTTCAACCGATCTGAAGGAGACATATGGACCTGGTTATAACTTGAGAAACCATCTAATAAAGATATTATTTCATAACTAGATATTTGTTGCATAATTTGTTCCATTGGAGGAACGTGGTAATTGTCTTTATCATAGGCTCGGTTTAAATTGCGAAAGTCAAGACAAAAGTCAAATGTATCCACTCTTCTTCCTTACAGGGGCTAAGTTAGATACCCGTTGAGTATTCCTAACTAGAAAAATGATCTTTGCAGTGAGTAACTTATTTAGTTCCTTTTTTACAGTGGGTTCCAATTTAGGATGCATTTTCCTCAATTTTTGTTGGAAAGGTTGGGTTTGGGGTTTCATAGGAATTACGTGTTGTATTATGTTTGGGTTGAAAGTCTTTAAATCGTCATATGCCCAAGAAAATACATCTTTAAATTCTTTGAATTTTTTTATAAAATCAGACCTTTCTTGTTCAGAACATCCCTTTCCCAGATTGATATTTTGGGGATGATCTTGCATTCCTAAATTTAGAGTTTCATACAGCAATGAGGAACTGTTTGTTTTACAATTGACCGCCCCTCTAAACTTGTCATGTAGGTCATAAATTTTTATAATATGAAAACATATTTAGGAATAAAGTTTACCAGATCAAATGATGATTCTTCATATCGATGTAACAAACCCACGATGGGGTAAAGAAAAATTAAGAAAAAATTCATCCTCCTTACAGGAACAAATCCTCTTTCTCTCTACGGGTTCTAATTTGGATATTCCATGACTCAAACCGAGCCTCCGGTCAATATTCTCTGAGTCTAAATCAAACGAGACTTTGAGACCATGATAGTCTCACCTCTAAATCAGACACAGGCCCTTTCAGCCTTTGTTGCAAGTCTTATGATACTCGTGAACTTCTCCTTCGCGCTTCAGAAAAGTCTCGGAGTTGGCGTTATCCCCTTTTCTATTGGCCTCTCCTCAGATGTGACCTTGGCAATGACCATGCGATTTTGGGCACAACCACAAGCGGTTTGGGGTCAAACTACTTTTGGGCCCACAATCCTCCTCAAGTCTCTGTGTGTCCTCCTTACGAAACCACGGTTTGAATTGCGGCCTGCCCTCAATATTTTAAACTTTGTGCAACTCATGTCCCCGCAATGCTACTGGATTGTCGATCTCACGATCTTGACGATACTGTCGAAATTGATGGTTCATATCTGCACCTCTCAAATATATGAACTAGATCCATCCCTCCTAGATCAACGATTGTGATCTCTTCACAATTCTGGACTTGGGGGTTTTAAAATCTCAAACCCTTCTTCTTTCGTACTTCAAACTTCTAGAGCTGACAATCTGCAGACACCTGTCTTGCTTGATGAATGATATTTCTTCCATTTTGACTATTTCACCATTTAACCCAAATCAACGGTCTTCCAACACTCTTCTCGATTGATGATCGAGATCTCCTTCGGGTTTTGGACTTCTGAGATCTCAAATCTCAAACCTTCTCCCCAATGAATTTTATCCCAAGACAACAATCCTCTGATGCATGTCCTCCTGATCCGATGATCAAGGGTTACTTCGGGTCTTCACCCGAAACTCATAGATTTGCACCACGTGTCCTCCAAATTAGAAGGCTATGAATCACTTCGATACTTTACCTGGAGTTCATGGATTTGTGCCACATGTCCTCTGAATCCAACGACTATGAATCACTTCGGGACTTTAACCGGAGTTCACGGATTCACACCACATCTCCCTTAGATCTATTAGTCCAGGTTCACTTCGGGTCTTCGGGCCTTTAGGGTTTGGAAATCTCATTTATCAAACTTAAAACCCCACTACAATCTTCTCGGAGCTCTCGATCTATTAACAAGTGTCCCCGTGCCAATCGACGGATCATGGCTCTTCGGCTCTTCGAGCTTCGGGTGTTTCAACACTTCCACCTTTGCCTTCCTATAGATCTTTCGACCTGTCGACACGTGTCCTCCTAGTTCCAACGGTCCAGAATTTCTTCGGCCCTTCAGCTTTCCATGCTTCAGGAATCTCAAGTTTCAAACCTACCTCCTCCCAGACTCACGGTATCTAACGGTTAATATCCACTCTGGTGATCCGATTCTTGAAGTTTACCCTGAACAATCTGATGGATCATATCTATTCCTACAATCGAACGACTGAGATTCTACTTCGGGTTTTCATCTCTTTGAGTTTTCGGGTCTTCGGGCTTCGGAAACTTCGAGTCTCAAACCTTGACAAGTTCTCTCTCCCATGCATGCGAACGTTAAGACTCATGCACCTTCCTCAGATCCGACAGTTGTCAATCCTTTTCACTATGATCCAATGAACATTGTCGCTCCTATCGGTCTTCAAAGGTTTTAAACCTTTTCTCCTCCTACGAGTCCTACTCTTAGATCTCCTCAACACTTATGATAAGTGTTATCCCTTCTGAGCTTGATCCTTAAAGGATTTTGATTTACCATGCACTCCTTGCATTCATGGATTTTGATAACTTAGTTCAAAGGATTTCCTAAAAGTAAATTCTTCTCACCCTCCTGGCATTCCTCTACTCTGGTTCTTTGATTCTTCGTCACTTCTTGACGCCAATCGATGACTCACAACAATTAGACATATCGAAGCCTCAAGCTCCAGGGTTCCTAGACTATTGATCTAAAGAGAACACCTTCCCAACTTGCAGGGCTTTAAACTCTAAGTCAAGGAAAGGTAACTTATGGGTTTACCACAACGGTAACTATGCCAAGAGGCTTTCTCTGACTCTGGAACGGTGATGTAGCTCCCTGGGAGAGTTCCTTTGAGTGGCTAAACATGGGCATATGGGAAAATCAAGTAGACATATAGGTTCTCAAGTGAATGAACACATATTCATAACTTAATCATTTAACATAGAGAAAGAACCCTTTATAGACATATAAATATTTGCATACATCCATTACTTACAATTCAAAGCATAAGGCAAGAAAAACACTTATCAGAACCATATAGTGTCATGCAAATACTGAAAGGGGTGCTCATTTCCACCCAACCATAGGCTAAGTCGCTCCCAATGGATTTATCATTGGCCACCCCCAAGTTTAAGCCACGATACTTCAAGATTCAATCTCTCACTTCCAACTCAATGAAAGGTAGGGACGAATGTTTATCTCCTTCTCCCAATATAGAAATAGATAAGGATGAAGGTTACTCTCCTTCTCTTGGTTCAATCTCTATTTTCTATGATCAGAACTCATTGTTTCCTCTTTCAGTCCTTCCTCAGACCCGATATTTTCCTCTCTCATCTCTGTATTTCTCCATAGGTCTTCCTCTGTTCACCACGTTTACTTTCTTGCCTCCCTCAGCAAGATTGTGTGTGGCTCAAATATCCCATTCCATGGTCAGGTCTGGAAGCCTTACCGATGGGTAGTCTACCCCATCCCTCATTAACTCTTGAGGGGGCCTTCCCACCTACCAGTATGACAGGAATTCATTCGTTGTCATAGGGTTGTTCTGATATGAGAAAATTGATTCCAACATGGTACTATTTCAGTGAAGGTTAACGCAACCATTCCTGGTCCCCTCCACCACCTTTCACAACATTTTGTGGTCTCTCTCTTAGCACATCTCCTCTTTCATCATTCATGCAACACATAACCATTTTCTATTAAAATAATTAGAATTTACATTCATCGACCTTCTACACAAGGTCCATCAAATAAAACATTCACACTTTTAAGTTTTCCATAGTTCCTCGGCCCATATAGTTATATTTACAGACTGGGAAATGAGGGTGTTACAATTCCCTCCCCCTTAAAGGAATCATTGTCCTCGATGTTCTATCTATCAACATGATATGTATGTACAGAAGTAAACAAAATTGGATATGCTTGTCTCATGGCATCTTCCATTTCCCACGTAGCCTCATCTGGGCCAAAGTGTTTCCATTGCACCTTGACCTGTGCAATGGTTTGTTTCCTGAGTGAGGTTTCCTTGTTGTCTAATATGCATTGGGGTTCTGGAAGTGTTAGCGATATTTCTTGTAAGGGGGTTAGAATGCAAAAGAATGGGTGAAAAACCCACTTGTCCTAAGTTCGGGGTGTTAACACGCCCATGATTAAATGAAAGCCAAGTTTGGACGTTAGGGATCGTGGTGCCCGGATCAACGGCGCAGGTGGGATTCCGGACCCCCCCCCCCGCCTTTCTACTTTTAAGCGGGGGGGGGNTTCTACCTTTAAGCGGAGTGGGGGGGGTATGGAATCGGGGGCGCAGCTTTCCGACGGTCGAGATATTAGCGTCTGGATCAACGACGCTCGTGCGACCCCGTCATTCTCAGCTGCTCTGAGTTTATCCAGCGTGGACCCTTCTCCTGTCATGTCATCTTCCATAACCACCTTTCTCCTGTTGTCGTGTGTCATCCATCCACCTCCCCTCTTCGGTCCGCGTAATCCTCCTAGCTTCTCATCATCCACTCATCGCTTGCCATGTGTCCCGCTCCTTTCCACGTCATCACCTCGCCAAGGTGCAAGTCCATTATCTTTCCTCTTCCCCTTTCCGCCTATTGTCTTCCGCCAGGTGCCCTCCTCTGTCGCCCCCCTCGCACCTCGGCACTTCCTCCACTCCCCGTTGTTTTGACCCCATCACTCCATTCCCGTGCCCCACTTTCCACACTGGCCTCCACGCATATATTTTGAGCCAGTCAGTTATTCCAGGTGGCAGCGTGGGAGGCCCTCCTGTTATAACCCTAAACTGCACCATACAGGTTTACCTGGCATCAGGCCAACTCATGCCTCTTCCTAGCCAAAGCCATGCTGAGAAATTCCTCAAAAATCACTTGAAAACAAGAACCCGCGCCCTAACTTCTCACTGGGCGCGG
>ML800509.1:50711-69263 GCA_009831015.1 Picea engelmannii
CATCAAGGACCTGGTAGTTTCCCTGTTTCAGCTACCCATGAAGAGCATGGTCATGGATATTGTGGTAGCTGACGTCCCCCCTAAGCTTGGCATGTTGTTGTCAATATCTTGGATAAAGAGACTGGGGGGAACCTTGCAGATGGATCTCACGTATGCCACCATTCCAGTATTTGGGGGGGAACATAGGAGATTGTACAGAGAAGCCCAGCTGGCCTATATAATCAGTGATGAAGCCAACCCTACCAATCATCCCATCTATGCCTTGGACACTGATTTAGGCTCCAGTTTACTACAGCTCACCCACACCCCTGAGGCTCCTTTACAGATCAGAAATCAGCCTGTTCTTAATCAGGAGACACCCCCTCCAACCACCTCTGTTTGGAATATGTTCTTTGACAGAGCTTCCTCCAGTATGGGTGCAGGTGCCGAAGTGATATTAATATCGCCCTGTCAAGAGACCATATCTCTGTCATACAAGTTGGAATTCGAAACCACCAATAACGTGGCAGAATATGAGTCTCTGGTTCTGGGATTAAGAGCTGCCAAGGAAATGGGAATTAAAGAGATGGATGTGTTTGGAGATGCAGAGTTGATCATTCAATAGGTCAAAAACGTTTATCAGGCTAAGCATCCTCGACTCAAGAATTATAGAAACGAGGTTTGGGACCTAGTTAATAATTTCTTCCTGGCTTTTAACATCTCTTTCATTCCAAGGGAAGAAAATGCTTCAGCCGACTTTTTATCTTTCACAGCTAGTATGCTCGAAGTTCCTACGTTGCCCACTGTTGGATCCAACGTTGAAATAAGGTATAGACCCTCTGTACCAGACAATGTCAAACATTGGAAGGTATTTGAGGATGATCAGGAGATTGAAAAGTTTCTTCAATCCGTCGATAACTTTTCTGCATTGCACATAGATGAGGAGCCTGACACTGAAGGAGAGCTTGACCATCACCCTAGGGAGTTTGTGGATAAAATTTCTGATCACCAGATCATTCAACTACCGAGCAATTACATTCTGAAAGGACTGATCCCGTTAGAAAGATTGTTCGATGGGAATGATGTGGCAGTAAAAGGTACAGTTTCAGGTGATGATGCTGACACAGCTGAGTGCAACATAGGCACACCTGAAGAGCCTAAATTGGTCAAGCTTTCAAGGAGTTTGTCTGAGGAGCAGAGAGACAGATATACTAAGCTGCTGAAGGAGTTTGCTGATGTGTTTGCATGGACCTATGAAGACCTCAAAACGTATGACACATCAGTCATCGAGTACAAAATCCTAGTGAAAGAAGAGGCTAAGCCATTCAAACAGAAGCTGAGACAAATAAATCCCATGTTGCTACCTGTCATGGAGAGAGAGGTAAATAAGTTGTTGGATGCCCAGATCATTGTCCCCTTGAGATATTCTGAATGGGTAGCCAATCTCATCCCGGTGAGAAAGAAAAGTGGGGAAATCAGACTCTGCATTGATTTCAGGAACCTGAATAGAAGTTCCAGAAAGGACAATTATCCCCTGCCCAACATGAAACACATATTGCAGAGGGTCACTGGCGCATCCAGGATATCCATGATTGATGGCTTCTCCGAATACAATCAGATATCAGTCATGCCTGAGGACAGAGAAAAAACAGCCTTCACTACTCCTTGCGGCACATTAATGTATGCCAAAATGCCTTTCAGACTGATGAATGTAGGAGAAACATTTCAGCGGGCCATGGACATAGCATTCATCGGGGAGAAGGACCAGTTTGTGATAATATATCTGGATGACATCACAGTCTTCTCTAAGACTGATAAAGAGCACTGCTACCACTTAAAAAGAGTTTTCCTGAAGTTTCGGAGGTATGGCCTATCTTTAAACCCCAAGAAATCATTGTTTGCTATGCAGGAGGGAAAGATGTTAGGTTACATAGTGTCAGCAGAAGGAGTAAGAATTGACCCAAGCAGGGTGGAAGTGATTCAGGCCCTGTCACTTCCCAGGTCTAAGAAGGAGGTTCAGGCATTTTTGGGGAAAGTTAATTTTTGGGGAGATTCGTCTCAAACTTTGCTGAGCTGGTGAAACATATCACAGCCATGCTCAGGAAGGGCCATGAAATAAAATGGACTATTGAACCTAGGGAATCTTTTGTGCAAATAAAGAAAGCA
This sequence comes from Picea engelmannii, assembly GCA_009831015.1. NCBI lineage: Eukaryota > Viridiplantae > Streptophyta > Pinopsida > Pinales > Pinaceae > Picea > Picea engelmannii. Next base: position 52,857 of record ML800509.1, read on the forward strand.
TTGACTGAGGTGCCTGTGTTAATCAGTCCCGATTATTCTAAAGATTTCCTGATTTTCTCATTTGCTTCTGATGACTCAGTAGCAGCAGTCTTGTTGCAGAAAAACGATCAAGGGTGAGAGAAACCTATTGATTTCTATAGCAAGGCGTTGAGAGATGCTGAACTCAGGTATGAGATCATGGAAAAGTAGGCTTATGCATTGGTGAAAGCTCTCAAAGCTTTCAGGATCTATGTTTTGCACTCAAAGATCACTGCATATGTCCCTTCAACCTCTGTGAAGGACATTCTTATACAGTCTGACATAGACGGGAGAAGGGGTAGATGGATCGCCAAGATCCTGGAATTTGACCTGGAAATTAAGCCTACCAAGTTGATAAAGGGGCAAGGTTTGGCCAAGTTGCTGGCTGAATCCAATTGCAAGACTTTGGGGATTAACTTCATCAATGAGCAAGCTGAGTCATCCAGCAGGAATTCTCAGATCATCATACCTCTAGAATCATGTCCCTGGTACAAGGATATCTTGTATTTTCTGCAAGAATTAAAGCCCCCTGACGGATTAGGAAAGCATAGAGCCAGAGCGTTGAAGCTCAAAGCGATCGGGTATTGTCTCATCAACTGAGCCTTGTATTGGAGAGACCCTCTGGGGATACTGCTAAGATGTCTAGACCCACTGCAAGCCCAGAGGGTGATGTTCGATTTCCATAGCAGTCTCTGTGGAGGTCATCATTTTTGGAAGACCACAGCCCACAAAATCCTCCGAGCTGGGTATTATTGGCCTACTTTGTTTTCTGATGTCTGCAGCGAATTCAGGGCTTGCATCAAATGCCAGAAATTCTCAGGTAAACAACAACTCAAATCTCTGCCATTAAAGCCTGTAGAAGTTTCAGCACCCTTTCAGCAGTGGGGATTGGATTTCATCGGAGAGATTCATCCTCCCTTAAGTGGCCAGCACATATGGATCCTCACTGCAACTGATTATTTCACCAAGTGGATAGAGGTTGTCCCCACCAGGAGCACTTCTCACAAAGTAATCATCAACCTCTTGGATTGTCACTGACAATGCCTCCCCCTTCAGGTCCGAGCCTCTGATATAATTTTGTGAACAATTTGGGATTTCATTGGTTCACTCTACTCCATACTATCCTCAAGGAAACGGACTAGCAGAGTCCTATAATAAAAGCCTGATCAGGCTTATCAAAAAGCTACTGGAGGACAATAAGAGGGCCTGGGACTCAAAGCTCAAATTTTCCCTTTTGGCTGATCGGGTAACAACAAAGAAATCCCTGGGTCTCTCACCTTTCCAACTTGTTTATGGAATAGAGGTCATTTTCCCCACTCAGCTTGCCTTACCTGTGGCAAATTTCCTCCAGGACCTTGAAGGGGAACCTAACCATGTGATCAGAAGAATTCACCAAATGGTGGAGGTGCAGCAGTTCAGAGAACAGGTCATAGATAGAGCCTGCAATCATCAGCAGAAGATCAAACAGGCTTTTGACAGGAAAAACAGAAAGAAGGAATTCAAGCAAGGTCATCTGGTACTCAAGTGGGACGCACCAAGGCAGGACAAGGGAAAACACAATAAATTTGATGCCCTCTGGTTTGGGCCTTTCAAGATCCTTGAAGTATTTGCAAACAACACATACAGGTTGCAGGATCTGGAAGGCAAAGAAGTTTTTAGTGGCCCAGTGAATGGGCATTTCTTGAAAAAATGTTTTTTATGAGCCACAGTTGGCTCTTTTTGTTTCGTTTTGTACATATTGTTTTTGTTTTTGTTTTTCGGACTAATAGATGACTCCATAGCCCAACAACAAAGGCATTGAATCTGCAAAAGAGTTCTTAGAGAATCACAGGGATGACTCTATCCCCCATGGAGCCAAATGTTAGCGATATTTCTTGTAAAGGGGTTAGAATGCAAAAGAATGGGTTAAAAACCCACTTGTCCTAAGTTCGGGGTGCTAACACGCCCATGATTAAATGAAAGCCAAGTTTGGATGTCAAGGATCGCGGCGCCCGGATCAACGGCGCAGGTGGGATTCCGGACCCCCCGCCTTTCTACCTTTAAGCGGAGGGGGNGTCCGGAATCTGGGGCACATCTCTTGAACGGCCCAGATCAGCGCACCCGGATCAACGGCGATAAGAGAAATTATGGACCCCCCCCCCACGCCTTTCTACCTTTAAGCGGAGAGGGGGGGTCCAGAATCGGGGGGGTAGCTTTCTGACGACCGAGATCTTAGCGCCCGGATCAATGGCGCTCGCGCGACCTCGTCATTCTCAGCTGCTCTGCATTTAGCCAGCGTGGACCCTTCTCCCTTCATTTCATCTTCCATAACCGCCTTTCTCCTGCTGTCGTGTGTCATCCATCCACCTCCCCTCTTCGGTCCGTGTAATCCTCCTTCCTTCTCATCATCCACTCGTCGCTTGCCATGTGTCCCACTCCTTTCCACGTCAGCACCTCGCCAAGGAGCAAGTCCATTATCTTTCCTCTTCCCCTTTCCACCTATTGTCTTCCGCCAGGTGCCCTCCTCTATCGCCCCCCTCGCACCTCGGCACTTCCTCCACTCCCCACTGTTTTGGCCCCATCACTCCATTCCCGTGCCCCACTTTCCGTGCTGGCCTCCACGCATATCTTTTGAGCCAGTCAGTTATTCCAGGTGGCAGCGTGGGAGGCCCTCCACATCCAGAAGGTGCCGAGTTGGTTGGGCCATCCTCAATCCTGATGAAGTAGTTATTGAAGCGGTTGGTGGTGGTTAGACATCGCCTCTGCCTTAATGGAAAAGCACGGAAATGAATTTAAGGCACATCGATTCATCGATAAAACTGTCAGAAGATCAATCGCGTCTGCCATAAGTTGCACGACCATTCATAGATTGCAGGTGTTAACTATCAGAATCCATGCAGACGCAAAGCTTTCAATGCAGTGTCTTGATTTTGTTGTTGTTGTTGTTCTGAGTATATGAAGGCGTTTTCACCATTTGTGTATGGATCGATGGTAGAGCTAAGCTCCCGACTGTAAAGTTTCGGCAAACAATCTGGTTTTCCTGGTTATGTATCTATGTTTGAGACTTATTGGTTTATAACAAACAGTTCTCCTTTTTCATCTATGTTTCATCTCTTGCTGGAGAGTTCATGATCGAATGTTTCGCATGAATTAACACAGTTATGTTGTGATAAATGATTTATCGTTGCATTGTCGTTTTCTCTGGTTTCCCGCATTTGAAAGTAAGAAGATCTTGTCTTCAGATGCATGCTCTCACAATCTGTTAGAAGCTTGACGCCTATAGCATATCCTTGCACCCTTCTTATGAAGTCTTCCATCTACTCACCCTTATTGCAACTCACTGTTTGAAGTTTATCAAGACCTCACTCACCCGCACATGCCTGGCCTAGTTTCTGAGCCGAGACGACTGTTCTAAGTTTGCTTCCATTTGATCACCCATTTCAAACAAATCGTGACATAAAACTGATGGGCGTTGGGCGTTGCTCCTGCAAGAAATCCAGGAGTGACTTCTGATGCCAACAGGCAGTAATTCTCACTCCGAATCCACCTAGATCATAGACTAGTCAATTATATGATTAGCATCATGTACATGTTTATTTAGTAATGAAAGATGAAAAACATTATGTGCCTTTACTATGGGAGGAAGTGCTAGCCTATAGGCTACATGACCCACTCTATCTAAGACTTCAAAGGGTCCACAGTACCGAGGTGCCAACTTGGCACAGGCTCCCATTCTCAGGGAACTCTTCCTGGGTCTAACTCTGAGATAGACATGGTCTCCGGTCTTGAACTCTCCTGGAGTTCTATTCCTATCAGTGTAACTTTTCTGTCTATCCTGAGAAATATTCAGATTTTGTCTTATCTGAACCACTTATTGTTCCATTTCTTTTAGCATGTCAGGTCTGATTGTAATTATGTCCACTGGATTTCTCCAACTGATTGGAATATTTCACTGTCTACCATAGAGAACTTCAAAAGGGTTCATCTTCAAGGATTCTTGATAACCGTTGTTGTAGGAAAACTCTACCAATGGTAGGTAGTATTCCCACTTCTTAGGATGATGCATTACATGTATCCTTAGCGTATTCTACTATTTGGTTCACTCTTTGTGTCTGTCCATCAGTTTGGGGGTGATAAGTTGTGTTGAATAACAATTTTGTCTCCAAACCAGCCATTAGGGATTTCCAAAAGTTCAAAGTAAACTTGGTATCTCAGTCAGATACAATTTCCTTGGGCATGCCATGCAGTATAAATATATCCTTCATGAATATGTTGGCAATATCTATGCCCTTGCAGGTTGATTTGACAGGAATGAAATGAGCAGACTTACCCAGTTTTTCCACCATGACCATGATGGCATCATTTTTCTTGGTCGAATTTGGTAATCCGGTGATGAAATCCATGGAGATGGTTTCTCTTTTCCATTCTGGGATCGATAGGGCTTGTAATAATCCCGCTGGATGTTAATGCTATGCCTTAACTTGTTGGCATTCTAGGCACTTAGCTAGATAGTTAGCTATGTATTTCTTCAACCCAGGCCAATATAATTGTTTCCTAGTGGTTGTGATCATATTCTATATCCTGGGTGACCAGTATATGGTTTCTTATATAGTTCATCCATTAGGAACCTCTTCAAGTCGTCACAGTTGGGAATATACAATCTGTTTCTGTAAGTCAGCAGCCTTCCCTCGAGCATCTAGTAACCTTCATACTTCCTCCTTGTAGGCTCTTGTCTTAGATATGAGGTCACAGTCTTGAATAATGCATCTGTCTCTTGTGCATCTCTGAATCTTTCCCTGACATCCATTTCACGGGTGCTTAATTATTCCAGTTGAATCATTTTTGTACTTCTGCTAAGGGCATCGACCACCCTATTTTCCTTTCCTTTGATGTGTTTTATTTTGAAATAAAAATCACTAAGAAGAGAGATCCACCTAGCTTGGCTAGAATTGAGCTTTGGTTGATCAAACAGGTGCCTCAATCCACAATGGTATGTCATAAGCACAAATCTCCTTCCCATGAGGTAGTGCCTCCACATTTTTAAAGCATGTACTATGGCAACCAGCTCTAGGCCATGGGTCACATAATTGATCTCATGCTCATTTAATTTCCAGGTCGCGTAGGAAATTACACGTCCCTCTTGCATAAGGACTCCTCTGAGTCCTTCCTTGTAGACATTTGTACACACGAGAACATCATTATCTGGGTCTGCAATATTTAGCATGGGTGCATGGGTCAGGAGGTATTTCAATTCCTAAAATATTTCTTCACATTTTGATGTCCAAATGAATTTGATACCCTTTTTCTAAAGGGAAATGATTGGACAATCAATCTTGGAAAATCCTTTTATGAACCTTTTATAGTATCCTTCCATGCCCATGAAGGAAATGATATCTGATACATCATTCGGGGTAGGCCATTCCATAATAGTTCTAATCTTATCGAGGTCCACTGCCACCCCTTCCTTAGAAATGACATGGACTAAGTAATGGACTTGCTTTTGAAAGAAGTCACACTTGCTAAACTTAGCGTAGAGATGATGCTCTCTTAGTACTTGAAGTACGAGTCTAAGATGTTCTTCATGCTCGTCCCGATTCTTGGAGTATATTAGGATATCATCAATGAAAACCAATACAAATTTGTCCAGGAATTTGTTGAGTACATTATTCATCAAGCACATAAAAGTGGCAGGGGCATTGGTTAACCCAAATGGAAGCACCACGAATTCATAGTGACCATGCTTCATTATGAAGGTTGTTTTGTGGATGTATTCATCCTTAATCTAGACATGGTGGTATCCATACCTTAAGTCGATCTTTGAGAAGATGGAATCACCTCCCAATTGGTTGAACAAGTCATCGATTCTTGGTAAGGGGTACTTGTTCTTTATGGTTGTCTTATTGAGTTGTCTGTAATCTATGCACATTCAGAGTGTGCCATCTTTATTTTTCACAAACAAGATAGGTGCTCCCCACGGGGATACACTAGGTCAGATGAATCCTTTTTCCATCATCTTCTTTAGTTGTATATTAAGCTCAACCAGATCTAGCATGATCATCCTATATGGTGTTCTAGATGCTGGTACTGCTCCCGGTGTAAGTTCTATCGAGAAATCAATATCCCTTCTTAGAGGTAGACCTGGTACTTATTTTGGGAACACGTCCTTCTATTCTCTTAATATGGGGTGGTCCTCTAGGTTTGGTTTGTCATCCTCAACAGAGTCCAACACTTGTATGACATATAAGGAGAATCCCTTTTTGCAATACTTTTTCATTTGAAGGGTTGATATTTGCCTCACTAAGACAGGCTTATGAATCCCTTGGAGGGTTGTCTTTCTCCCTTCTTCATTTACACATTCTAAATTTTTATGATAACAGACCAATTTAGTTTTGTAAGAAGCCAACCAATCCATACCAATCAACAAGTCATAGGATCCTAGGGGAAGTATGTTAAGGGTCTCTTGGGTGGGCATTCCACCCATGATGAGTTGACAGGATGGTATGACCTCTGCCACTTTTCTTTTGGTCCTAGTGGCTAATTGCACCAACCATGGATTGACATGTATAATTGGTTTCATTTACACTTATCAACAGTCTAATGGGCCACATAACTCGAATTAGAACCTGGGTCAATTAAAATAGAAACTGGTTGGTTGGCGAACATACCTTCCAACTCCACTACTGAAGCTTGGTGGTCGACTTGATTATTGTCCAATGCTGCATAGATTCGTGGCATGATCCAACCACATCATTGATGGTGGTAGCTTCTTGGATATTTTAGACTCTCTTACTGTTCTATTGTCGGTGTGGGAAGTCCCTCAATTTATGATCCTCTCCACAACCCCAACATTTTAAGGGTTCCTTCTTTAAGTTATTATTCTTTGTTGGGACTATCTTGAAAGGTTTATTTCCACTTTGAGAGGGGAAATTTTTCCGATATATACTTCTAGTAGGAAGGATACTTCTAGAATATTTTTCATAGTTCTTAAATCTTGATTATTTAAGCCCTTTCTTCTGGAATCTCGAACTACTCCTCTTCTTCCAATATTCATGGGGTCTTGTCTTACTCCCAAGTTGTTCATAACAGTACCTCACCTTCCAGATAGCTTCTTCTAAGGTCTTTGGCTCATTGAACTCAATCCTATCCTGGTAAGTTTGAGGTAATCGACTAATGAATTGCTGCATTTTTTCTTTTTCATATTTTATGTAGGGCACATACCTCAATAGTTCAAGGAATTTATTGACAAATTCATCTATGGTGAGCTACCCCATCCTAAGCTCATAAAATTCCTTAGTTTTCCCATCCATGTATTTTTATGAAAAATACTACTTCCTGAAGTATTTCTCAAACTGTTTCCATGACAAGTTCTTTCATGGACTCCTTTCACATTCCTAAGGTCTTCCCACCATATGGAAGACTTTCCATTCAGGTTGAAGATGGTTATTCGAGCCTTCAAGTTTTCAGAGTAGTCATGGACTATGAAATACTTCTTTAAACCAAGTAGCCAAGCTTCTGCCTCTTCTCCCTTCTTAATCTCTCCATCAAAAGAGGGTGGTTTGGATTTCTTGAACTCTTCAAGACCATGTGTTTTGGAATGCTTCTGATTCTTTCCTTTCCTTTGAGAATGCAAGTTGGCCCTACTACTAGAAGATCCTTTGGAGTTGCCAGCTTCCTTTCCAGAGGAATCTCCCAATGAGTGTCCCTTGCCTCCAGGTTGGACCTTCTTCGCAGTACTTCTCCTAGTGGGGTCACTTATGGAGTCATGTTTTTGGATCTCAAGTGGACTCTGACTTCTCTTCTTGTGTCATTGATCCACATGATTGGTTGCGGGTTCATGTTGCAGTTGCCTCTGTATGTTGGATAAGCTTTATAGAAAGACTGTGTTAATTTTTGTTTGTTTCTCTTTCTCCTTTATCAATCTCTCATTGTTAGCCTTGAAACCCTGTAACCCAGCCCTGAGGCTCCTTGCAGTTTCAACCAGATCTGGAGGGGTTTCCACCTCTCTCCTTTCGTCAGATTCTTCGTCTTTGTTGTGGGAGCCATCCCCCACTTCATGACACGTCACCAACCTTTAGTCTTGGATTTTTTTTCCCGTGATTAACTGACTTCTCAAGTGTTGACAAAAAAAATTATTGTTAGCTAACACTCTATTAGTTCATGAACAATACATAGCTCAATTTCTTAAATGCATACACTTAGTAGAAAGTTTCATTCTTTTCTTTAATAAAATTTTTAATCAAACTTTTTAAGAAAGAGGTAAGGTAGAGTGTCATTCTTTTAAAAGTAATCCAAATAAAGTTTTTAAGTGACTCGTCTGTGATGTTAGAAAAACAGGACTGCAGAGAAATAAAATAAAACAAATGCGGAAATAAAACACAGAAGATACGCAATACAAGAGAGACACATATTTACGTGGTTCACCCAGTGTGGGCTACGTCCACCAGAGAAATCGCCAGGTCCTTTCTTTATTATTATCCAACAAAATGAAGGGATACAACCTACAACAAAACCCACTGTAACTTCCTCTTCTTTCTCTCACAGTCTCCTCTCTCAGAATACAATACTTGCCAACCTACATAGCCGCAATACATTTCCCTCATAAAAGAGGGTTTCCTTCTAGGGAAACAAACCCTAACATAATCTCTATCGTTAGATCTGTGACCTTATAATGAATGGTCTAGATTTACAATGAAATTACAATATACTTTTACAAGGCAATTTTTGCTTCAAGGGCTTCACCCCTGAACCCCCATTGGGGGCCCGCTTGCCCCCAGACCCCCCAGCCGGGGGGATAGCCCCCCCAAACCCCATAGAGGGGGTACCCCCCCTCTACACTCCCCTGCGTGGAAGAGCGTACATACTTCCGGGGTGTAAATACTTCATGGGGTATAAACACGGCTGAAAGTAAAAGACCTCTAAATTAGGAAGATAATCAGGCTCCACAACCAACATGTGATCCCAAGCAGGCCAAGTTTTGTAACCAATCTCTGATACCAATTTGTACTACACCCATGACAGGGCAAAGAAAAAAAAAATTGTCCTCCTTATAGGAACAAATCCTCTTTCTCTCTATGGGTTCTAATTTGGAGAGTCCAGGACTCAGCCCGAGCAGCCCAAGGCTCTGGTCAATATTATTTAAGTATAAATCAAATGAGACTTTGAGACCATGATAGTCTCACCTCTAAATCAGATACAGGCCCTTTCAGCCTCTATTGCAGGTCTTATGATACCCGTGACCTTCTCTTTCATGCTTCAGCAAAGTCTTAGAGTTGGCGTTAGCCCCTTTTCTCTTGGCCTCTCCTCAGATGTGACCTTGGCAATGACCACATGATTGCAGGCATGGCCACAAGCAGTTTGGGGTAAAACTACTTTTGGGACCACAATCCTCCTCAAGTCTCCACATGTCCTCTTAATGAAACCATGGTTTGAATTGTGGCCTTCCCTCGATATTTTAAACTTCGCACAACTACTGTCCCCACAATGCTACTAGATCGTCGATCTCGTGATATTGATGATATTGTTGGAATCGATGGTTCAGATCTGTGCCTCTCAAATCTATGGACCAGATCTATCCCTCCTAGATAAACGTTTGTGATCTCTTCGCAATTCTAGACTTCAGGGTTTTGAAATCTCAAACCCTTTTTCTTTCATACTTCAAACTTTTGGAGCTGACAATCTCCAGACACCTATCCTACTTGATCAACAGTCTTGCTTCCAATTTTGGTGTTTTATTATTTAACCTAAATCAATGGTCTTCCAACCCTCTTCTCGATTGACGATCGAGATCTCCTTCAGGTTTCAGACTTCTGAGATCTCAAATCTCAAACCTTCTCCCCAATGAATTTTATCTGAAAGCTATAATCATCTGACGTGTGTCCTCCTGTTCTAATTATCGAGGATTACTTTGGGTCTTCACTCAGATCTCACAGCGCCATGTGTCCTCCGAATCTGATGGCTATGAATCACTTGGGGACTTTACCAGGAGTTCACATATTTGTGCCACATGTCCTCCAAATCCAACAACTATGAATCACTTCAGTACTTTACCCAGAGTTTACGGATTCACGCCACGTCTCCCTTAGATATGTCGATTCAGGTTCACTTCAGGCCTTTGGGCCTTCGGGGTTCAGAAATCTCAGTTCTCAAACTAAAAACCCCACTACAATCTTCTCGGATCTCTGGATCTGTTGACAAGTGTCCCCGTGCCAATCAACGACTCACAACTCTTCAGCTCTTTGGCCTTCGGGTGTTTCAACACTTCGACCTTCGCCTTCCTATGGATCTTTCGACCTGTCGACATGTGTCCTCCTAGATCCAATGGTTCATATTTTCTCTAACCCTTCATCTTTCTGTGCTTCGAGAATCTCAAGTTTCAAACTTTCCTCCTCTTGGACTCACGGTATTTGACAGTTCAGATCCACTCTGGTGATCCGACACTTGAATTTTACCCTGAACAATCTGACGGCTCAAATCTGTTCCTGCGATCAGATGACTGAGATTTTACTTCGGATTTTTGGCTCTTCGGGCTTCAGAAACTTCAAGTCTCAAACCTTGATAGGTTCTCTCTCCCATGCATACAAACATTAAGACTCATGCACCTTCCTCAGATCCGACGATTGTTGATCCTTTTTACTGTGATCCAACGACCACTGTTGCTCCTATCATTCTTTAAAGGTTTTAAACCTTTTCCCCTCCTACGAGTCCTACTCTTGGATCTCGTCAACACTTATGATAAGTGCTATCCCTTCTGAGCTTGATCCTTAAAGGATTTTGATTTCCCATGCACTCCTTGCATTCAGGGATTTTGATAACTTAGTTTGAAGGATTTCCTAAAAGGAAATTCTTCTCACCCTCCTGGCATTCCTCTTCTTTGGTTCTTTGATGCTTTGTCGCTTCTTGACATTGATCGATGGCTCACAACAATTAGACATATTAGAGCTTCAAGCTCCAGGGTTCCTAGACTACTGGTCTGAAGGGAACACCTTCCCAACTTGCATGGATTTAAGCTCTAAGTCAAGGAAAGGTAACTTGTGGGTTTACCACGGCGGTAACTATGCTAAGAGGCTTGCTCCGACTCTGGAACGGTGATGTAGCTCCCTGAGAGAGTGTCTTTGAGTGACTAAACATTGACGTATGGGAAAATAAAGTAGACATATAGGTTATCAAGGGAATGAATGCATATTCATAACTTAATCATTTAACACAGAGAAAGAACCCTTTATAGAAATAAAAATACTCGCATACATCCATTACTTACAATTCAAAGCATAAGGAAAGAAAAAAACTTATCAGAACCATATAGTGTGATGCAACTACTGAAAGGGGTGCTCGTTTCCACCCAACCATAGGCTCAGTCACTCCCAATGGATTTATCACTAACCACCCCTGAGCTTAAGCCATGATACTTCGAGATTCAATCTCTTACTTCCATCTCAACGGAAGGTAGGGACAAAGGTTACTCTCCTTCTCCCAATACATAAATAGATAAGGATGAAGGTTACTCTCCTTCTCCTCGTTCAATCTCTATTTCATGTGATCAGAACTCACTGTTTCCTCTTTCAGTCCTTCCTCAGACCCGAGAGTTTCCTCTCTCGTCTCTGCATTTTATCCACAGGTCCCCCTCTATCCACCACACTTCCTTTCTTACCTCCCTCAACAAGATTTTGTTTGGCTCGAATATCCCAGTCTGTGGTCAAGTCCGGAAGCCTTACCAATGGGAATTCTACCCCATCCCTCATTAACGCTTGAGGGGGCCTTCCCAGCTACCAGCCTGATGAGAATTAATTCCTGGTCAGAGGGTTGTTCTGATATGAGAAAATTAATTCCAGCATGGTACTAGTTCGGTAGAGGTTAACACAACCATTCCTGGTCCCCTCCACCACCTTTCACATCATTTCATGGTCTCTCTCTTAGCACTTCCCCTCTTTGAGTAGTCATGCAACATGTAACCATTTTCTATTAAAATAATCAGAAGTTACATTCATCGACCTTCTACACAAGGTCCATCAAATCAAACATTCACACTTTTAAGTTTTCCATAGTTCCTCGGCCCATATAGTTATATTTATAGACTGGGGGAAACAGGGTGTTACAATTCCCTCCCCCTTAAATGAATCATCGTGCTTGATTTTCTATCTATCAACATGATATGTATGTACATAAGTAAATAATTAGATATGTTTGTCTCATGGCATCTTCCATTTCCCACGTAAACTCATCTGGGCCAAAGTGTTTCCATTGCACCTTGAATTTATAATAGAAAAAAGATAAATAATTATATATCCTGCGACCTCAAGATAATCAATAGCTAAGGACAAAAGAAATTTCAATCCTAAACAGTGATGTTATCAACCATTTAATATCATAAGTAAACTCAAAAATACCTAAATAGTTGATCAATCATAGGTACAAACTAGACCAACATATAATGGACAACATTTAGATAATCAAAGATATGAAACATCATGTGAAGAAAAGACTAAAGCTAAATCAACACAAGTAACATTTTATAACATAGAAATTATAGGAGAATACAATGAAACAAACATTGTACAGTTTACACAGGTCTAAAGACAACAACAAACTGCTTTCCCATATCACTTCCAAAATTATATTTCCTTTTTGTGATCCAAAAAAACGTGCCCTCGACACTAGGAAACAATAACTATTTAAACATGTCTTGGAACTTTTACCTCTTATCATACAATATAGAGGAATATCCCCAAAAATAAGTTTGTTTTACAAAAATAGAGTAACAAAATGATACTCGTGTTGGAGTCTTTAAATAAAAAATAATTACATTAATAACATTGTTTTTTCAAAAATGATAAATTACTAAACCATTGAACTCTTAACCCATGATTCATTTTACTTAAACATAGCACCATGTTCTGTTGTTTACCTTAAATGATACAACGAAATCAAATTTTAGATAATAATATAAACAAAAATTTTAAATAGACTGGCTACAGAATCTTTCGATTCTGTAGCTAGTCTCAAAATAAAAATAAAATCAAAAGTGAATCTATCTATTGTTTCTCAAACATAATCAAATAAAAAAAAATCAAAACAACTATTTACCATTTCAGAGATTTGATAGAGAAGCATTTGATAAGTCTGAATTTATAATGGTGTTGAAGTTTGTTGAGTTTTTAATAATCACATTACCAGACCTCTTAATCCTCTTGTTTTCCCAGTGAGCGTTCAATCGAATGCGGGATTTCAACTCCTCATTCTCCCACTCGAGCAATGAGTTTCGTGCTACCATTTGGTTTAATTGTGCTTGAAGATAGGGGACATCCTGGTAATATCTCTCAATCCAATCAAAACAATTTTCACAATGAACTGGTTCTATGGTAGGAAAAGGTTGAGCCTGTTTTGCAGAGGGAAATTTAGTCTGTCCTATGATTTTCTTTAGATCGTGTTGTATACCAGAGAAACTCTCTTGTCTCTTTAGGAACGATGGGAGATTAGAAACAAAATCGAATTGTAATGCATCAGTATCGATATTGTTCCCCAGAATCCGGTCATCAATATCCTCTTGAGAAATAAAATCTTTAATCTCATCCTCAAAAAAAAGATCATCAACCTCGATCACAGGGGTCGATTTCTCATTATCACATTTTTGATTTCTAAATTTTCTAGATAGGAGTTGGCCTGGTCTCTTATTTGTAAAATTTACATCTGGACTACTCTATTTTTTACACCTACTCTTTTTCTTGACAGTTGATTCATTGAAAACAACTTGAATCGGTTGATGAGCATGAACAACATGAATCATGTCCTTTAAATAATCTAAAACTTCTTCCAAAGACTTTATGGGGATGAAATCACATCATGGCTTCTTGCCTTATGGCTTCTGGATAACAACAGAGGTTTGATCCATGGACACATGTCCTTCTTGTAGATTAACACATAGGTTTTCGATAGTGGGGTTAGATCGATAGGGAATGGGGTTCTCATCGAGATGCAGAGGTGATTCTATTACATTTTCGGGTAGGGTAAAATTATTTCTAAACAAGAAATTTTCCCAATTGTCCCCAGTCTCAGACAGATTAGAAACCATGAGGATTTGAATGAGGCCATGGTGTAAAAGGCTCGATTGTGGGTTTAGTTTCTGTATTTGATAGAACTTAGCCATTTTCTGTAGACTCCTATGCATATAAAAAGGCACATTCAACTTGAAACCTAGAAAAACCATTAGCAAGCGGACAAGATACAAGAATACCAAACCATATCTACCTTCACAGGTAATAAATTGCTTAAGAACTAAGAGAAATCCATGCCATTGGGGTTTTAAAAGAGAAATTGGTGTACCTTTTGGACAACAAAATGATTTCTTGAAGGCCATGAGTAAATGTTAGGGCACGCCTTCGATTTTGGTGTTTTTGAACCATCAATCTCCCTCTTGGGATAGTCTTGTATCTTCTCCGATGGAAACTTCGGTCACTTCTAGTTACAATTCCCCAATATTATCCCTGGTTCCATCAAAAGTCTGAGCGAAATATTGGGCCACAGTGAGGTTGAAACCCTCAAATCAATTGATGAAACCATCTCAACCATATGCTACAAGTTCATCCATGACATCGTCATGAGAGAGGAGAGCATGCGAACCATTGGGCTCGATCCTCATCACGGGCACCATTGATATGGTCAGATAGAAAAAATAGGGGCAACGAGAGGTGGGTTGTGTTATCCAACACACAAAAAAGTAGGATGAGGTCTTTTAAATAGGGAGAAACCTGATACCTAAGGATTCAGGAAACTACCATGATAACCATTTGGAGCATTGAGTGGGTAGTAACCAGCGGACGTGCAGAACTAAAAACCACTGTGTGAAATGAATGCCAAACCCAAAGCACCAAAAATTACTGCTTGCAACAACGAATGCAGGCTTGAGTTATGCAGGATGAAGGGGTGATGTTTGAAGGTAAGTGTGTCAGTCATGTACTAGGATGATGAGACCATGATACGACTGCTAGGGGTAGTATTCATATTTCGAATTAACCCAAAGTTCTGCTAGCTGTGAAATCAATCATATGTCAATGTAAAAACCAAATAATCAAAGATATCAATGACTAAGTCATATCCCCGAAGATGGATAACGAAATTTTTATGGTAAAGGATCAACCAATAAAATGATAAATTCACAATGTTTAGGGTTTATGAAAACATTAGATGCCCAAAAAGTTATCCAACTTGCAAAATAAAAACCCATAAACTGTATAATTCCCGCAAACCAAAAATTGTTCTAATTTCATGCTTTCATTCATGAAATTGAACAAGCAGAATGATAGAAAAAATAATAAACTCATACAAACAACTAGTCCAATGAATTTTTCCAAAACCAAAGATGATAAAAATGTTTGCAAGGAGAAGGAGGTAGCTACAAATTTTTTTATCCCTTGACGATGACATTTTACCATGATAAAATTTGACAAGAATTGTTTGGCTACCAACATATGGCTATGCCTTTTCCAACACACTCTTACAAGAGTCATGGTGAAGTGGTACATCAAACTTGATGGTGCATTGTTTCACACTTTCCATGATTTGGCATTGGTTTTTCTAAACCATTTTCAGCTACCTGTCTGGTACGATGTCGGCATTGATATTTTTTCTACCCTTAAATAGGACAAGGCCACTCATATATCAGATCATATCGAGGAGTGGTGAAGATGGAAGAGGTTGACTAAAGACAAAGTTCCTCCTGAATTATTTTTGGAATGGTTCCTCAAGTATTTTTTGCCAGTCGTATCTAAATATGTATCCACATCAGGAGTTTTTCTAAGGAAGAAGTGATTTCAGGGCCCAATAGTTAGATTTTATATATTCACAGTCTGGGATCCTTTATGAAATTATGCCTGATGCATTATGACCTAGTTTCAATCCTGCAAAAATGAAATCTGGACCTCATGCCAGCAACATCTTATGTTTCATTCAAAGCTCACCTTTAGACTTGGTCTCTAATCAAATAAGACAACTCTTTATCCAATATTTTGCATCTGGTCCAACTTTGATTTTGATCTCCCCCTACCAAACATCATATGTACACAATGTGCAATAGATGACCCCAAAAAGTACCCAGAAACCTGGCGGGAAGAGAAAGGGTAAGAATAAAAAAGGAGGGGGAAATAATAACAAGAATGTTAATAAACCAGAATCTAGTTCTAGTGGGGGGGGAAATGAAAATAGGAAGGTGATGTTTCCTTGTGATATTTGCAACGAATATCACCTCACTCGAATTCCCCAAGATGGAAGAAGCCCAGAGGTTGTTATCTTAGCATCAACCTACTATATTGATGAATACGTTCCCACATGGAAAAAACATGGCTTCAATATATAATGTTGGGAGTCAGCAAGGGGGAAACCAATCTAGTCCCCTACCTGATGGAACACCAACAAATATAT
>ML800509.1:69935-132849 GCA_009831015.1 Picea engelmannii
GACGAGTTTGGATGCTAATCTACAGACTTGATCCCATAATTACAATAAACTCAATTCTGGGTCTAAGAGTAAGGAACCCGTTGAGAAACAAGGACCTCTTAAAATTGAGAATCCTTCTGCAAGTGATGTCATGCCTCGCATTCCCAAGGGTGTGTGCAAAACATCCTCACATAATACGTATCCCAGGGCCTCTTAAATTTATTCCATCATGGAATATTTGGCCCAGTCGTCCTGTGTAATGTCTTCTCTTGAGGTACTCCAAATTTGCTTGGTGCAACAAAGTGCATTGTTTTCCATTATCAGGGCTACAAATGATTCTATCTCACAACTCATCACATTTGACACTTATAATTTCAAAACTCACCTCCCTTATCACATCACTTTTCAAATTCAAGTGATTTACACCACAAAGAATATTTTTTAGGACGGTGATTGATGAGGGAGCATTTATGTGTGTGATGTCACTTTCTTGTTGGAAAGCTATTGGATCTATAGATATTTCTCTGTCCCCTACTATTTTAACCACATTATATGGTCATTCCTTTCATCCCCATGGGACATTTTCCTCCCCCATACAGTCGGGAGAAAAAACTGTATACGTTGAACTGGAAGTAGTCGATGCTCTACTCGATTACAACCTCGTGTTAGGTCATAGTTGGACTTGTGTTATGACCATTGTTGTATCTTCAGTATTTCAAGTTTTTTTTTCCTCATGAAGGAAAAATCGTGACTATCGACTATCTGTCTTTCATTCATTCATATCTAGCTGTGTGACTAGGATCTATTGTCCCGTTGAAAAATGGTTCCCAAACGATGAACAAAAGTAATTGTGTTGGAATGTATTCTTTATTGATGGGAACCTTCAATATCCAAGAATAAATATTGTACATTCATTCCACTCCCGCTATGATCTAGGAAGAAATTGGTGGCCACCCACCTATTTCGTTGGCTCAAAATAGGGGTTTCCACCTTGGCAATTTTTATACAATGTTTTGGGTCCTAAACTTCTAGGGTTGTTTTGAGGCCCTAAACAACGTTTTTGGGCCTTCCATAGTCACATTGTATCCTTTAGCTAGAGTGTGACAAAAAAATGTGTATCCCTCAAATATACCTTTCCAACAAGCTATCGTGTGCCCCAAATGGAGATCGTATGCAAAAGTTACGCCCTTGGGAAGTTGACGTATCAACTACCCCCATCGGGGCCCTAAAACCTTTTGGTGTTTCATCTTCTGGGGTTAGGGTTTTAGATTTTATTGATGTAAAATGGAGCCTCATTTTAAACATCATCATCTTCTTTTGAATGAGTGTAGCGATCACATCTCTTCTCAAAGATAAGCTGCCACCATTCTAGCAAATCATTCACTCTATATTTTTACAGTTTCTGTACATTTTCGTCTTTAATAAAAATCATGCATTATTGTATCTCTGTGTTTATTTCAATATCTATGTATATTTCATTGTTATATCTCTACCTTCATTTCATTCTCAAAATAATCTATATTAGTGGTATCAGAGCAGGCTACTCCTTTTTGTTTCTTAGTGCATGTCCCCAACGAGGTCAGGGTATAGAGAGTTGGGTCTCGAGCTAGTTTCTCTTGAGGAAAACCACTCTCAGCAACCCAAGTAGACTCACATGGAGAAAGAGAAGAGAGATGAGGAATAAAAATATCCCATCAAGTTGTTGCTCCCAGAATCCATCACACAATAGAGGAACGGGATGTTGGATAATTTTTCCCAAATCCTTCAACAATTGCCAACAATAACAAGTGTGTCTTCATCAAGCAGTCTCTTTGGAGATGCTATCCCATTCAAGGTACAAGTTAATTTTGATATTCTCATATTTGAAGTTCATATTGATGAGGATACTTTGGAAAAAAAATTCAAATTTTCTAAAATGTTATTTCTCTATTCACAATTTTTTTGATAGAGAAAATATCACCTTTGTGCTCCTTAAGGCTCTCCCCCATGTCAAACATTAGTGGGAAACTTGCTTGGAGAAAAATTCCACAAAGGAGTATGGAATATTTGGGGTCGAGCCCACTTGGGATTTTTTATGGATGCAGTAAAGGAGAAATATTACCCTATGGGAAACTATGATGAACAATACATGAGATGGACCACACCGCATCAAGAGAGGGGATAAACAATGTCATAGTTCACAAATTCCTTCCATACCTTGTGCACCAAGATGGGTATCAAATACTCTGAGTGACATCTGGTTCTAAAATATTGTGGAGATCTACATAGGTACATCCAAACCTAAATGGACTTTCTAGACATCTCATCATTGGGAGCAACTTATCGATATGTTATCAAAATCAAGAAGAAATTTAAACACCAGAACAAGGGAGAATTTGGGTCTACAAATCCGCAACAACCAAAGTATGGTAAAGGTAACCCTAATCCACAGAATATCCAACCTCAAGAAAACCATTCCAATACATAAAAAAAAGAGCAACGAGAATATGAAGAAGGACACTCAGAAATGGTGCAACTTCCAAAAAATCCCTTGGAACAACACTGATGAATGTCGCTTGAAACAATCATTGGTAGTCCAGCTCAAAGAAATAGAACTGAACCCTGAATAGGAATCTGATTTAGACAATAACAAAAGAAGACATATAATTGATGTATAACCCATTACCACTGTCGTGACCACAAAAACCCAACTAGAAGAACCAGAGGATCCTGAGGAGGGGGAGCGCCTATTCCATTCACATATGTGGGTGAAGGGGACCATGTTGCATTTTATTGTTCATAGCGGAAGCTAGAATAACCTCATCTTAGAAAATGTTGTCAAGAAGTTGGATTTTCCAACAACACCACACCAACATCCATACGACATAGGATGGCTTCAATAGGGATGAGATCTTTGTGTCAAACAACAATTTCTCCTATCATACGACATCATGCCCTTCAAGGATAAGGTATTTTGTGATGTTTCCCCATTAGAATTTTTTGATGTTCGGTTAGGCCAGCCATATATTTGGAAGCATCATGTTTTTTATGATTCTTGACCCCATAGTGTCATTGTTACTCTAGGAGGTCAGCTCTATAGGATACCATAGGTAGTTCTGACTATTGTCCCGACAAAACAATGTCGCAAAGTAATCTCTCATACCTCAAAGTTTATCCTCTTCACGATCTATTTATAATATAAATAAATTGTAATCACTGCAGCATTTCCCCTAGACCTTTCTATCCAGTAGAAGTATATCAACAATATTGTATAAGAGCACCAAGATATTCTTACTACACCTACATGGGTGCCTCGACACTATCCAGTCAAGCAAATTTATAACAAATTATTTCATGCTCCTCATGCTAAATATTTACCTATAGAGTCCTCCCACACTTGGGAAGATCATGCAGCTATATCACTTGAAAGGATCCAACCCCTCCAACAACAGGTTCATAACAATCTTCAACAAGCTAAGAATGACAACTTCTTCAGCGAGGCAAGGAGCTCACCAAGGTTAACATTCAGCAAAATTTTCCTCAGGAACTTGAAGAAATGGAGACCATTTCTTCCTAAGGGGGAAGAATGATCCATGAATAAATTGGTGGCCACCCATCTATTCCTATAGCTCAAAACAGGGGTTTCCACCTTGGTATTTTTTCTACAGCTTTTCAGGTCCTAAACTTCTGGGGTCGTTTTGAGGCCCTAAACAATGTTTTTTGAGTCTTCCATAGTAACATTATAGGATTTATCTAGAGTGTGCTGAAAAATGTGTATTCCCTATATAGACCTTTCTAATGATCTATCATGCACCACAAACAAATATCGTATGCAAAAGTTATGCCCTTGGGAAGTTGACGTATCAACTACCCCCATCAGGGCCCACAAACCTTTTGGTGTTTCATATTCTAGGGTTATGGTTTTGGATTTTCTTTATATTAAAAAGTCCCTTGGAGCCTCATTGTAAACATCATCATATTATTACGAATGATCGTATCCATCAAATCTCTTCTCATAGATAAGATGCCACCATTCTAGTGAGTCATTCACTCAGTATTTTTACAGTTTCTGTACATTTCCATCTTTAATAAAAATCATGCATTACTGTATCTTTGTGTTTATTGAAATATCTTTGTATATTTCATTGTTATATCTCTACCTTCATTTTATTCTCAAAATAATAGGGATCAGTGGTATCAAAGTAGGCTACTCCTTTTCATTTCCTAGTGCATTCCCCCGACGAGGTCAGGGTATAGAGAGTTGGGTCTCAATCTAATTTATCTTGAGTAAAACCACTCTCTCCAACCAAAGTGGCCTCCCATGGAGAAAGAGAAGAGAAATGAGGCAACATAAGATCCCATCAAGTTGTTGCTCGTGGAATCCCTCACGCAACATATGAACGAGATGTTGTATAATTTTTCCCAAATCCTTCAACAATTGTCCACAATAATAGACACATCTTCATCAAGCAGTACATTTGGAGACACTGCCCCATTCAAGGTACACTTTAATTTTGATATTCCCATATTTGAAGGTCGGATCGATGCATATGCTTTGGAAAAATGGTTAAATTAGCTAGAAGTTTATTTCCTTATTCATAATTTTTTCGATAGAGAAATGATCACCTTTTCACTCCTTAAGTATCTCTCCCATGTCAAACATTCGTGGGAAACTTATTGGGAGAAAAATTCCATAGAGGAGTCTAGAATATTTGACGCTGAAACCACTTGGGATTTTTTTATGGATGCGGTCAAGGAGAAATATTACCCCGTGGGAAACTATGATGACCAATACATGAAATGGGCCATGATGCATCAAGACAGGGGCCAAATAGTGTCGAATTTCATAAATTTCTTGCATACCTTGCGCACCCATATAGGTATCAAAGAATCTAAGTGACATATGGTTCTAAAATACCACGGGGCACTACACGTGTACATCCAAACTAAAATGGAGTTTCTAGACATCTTATCACTAGGAGCAGCTTATCGATATGCTATCAAAATTGAGCATAAATTTAAACATCAGAACAAGTGGGAATTTGGGTCTGCAAATCTGCAACAACCAAAGTATGGTAAAGGAAACCCTAACTGAAAAAATATCCAACCTCAATACAACCATTCCAAGACGCAGGAAAAGAAGAGAAATGGGAAGATGAAGAAGGACATTGTGAAGTGGTGCAACTTCCACCAAAGCCCTTGGCACAACACTGATGAATGTCACTTGAAACAATCATTGGTAGCCGATCTCAAAGAAAGAGAACCGAGCCCTGAATCGAATTATGATTCACACAATAAAAACAGGAGACAGATAATTGATGTAGAACCCACTGCTATTGTCGCGACCAAAATAATCCAACCAGAAGAACCAGAGGATCCTGAGGAGGGGGAGCGCCTCTTCCATTCACAAATGTGGGTGAAGGGGAATCCACTACATTTTATTGTTGATAGAGAAAGCCAGAAGAACCTCATCTCAACAGAGTTCATCAAGAAATTGGATTTTTCGACAACACCTCACCCACATCCATAAAACATCAGATGGCTTCACCAGGGAAGAGATCTTCGTGTCAGCCAATAGTGTCACCTGTCATATGACATCAATCCCTTCAAGGATGAGGTATTTTGTGATGTTTCCCCACTGGAATTGTAAGATGTTTTGTTAGGCTAGCCATATATGTGGAAGTTTCATTTTTTTTATGAGTCTTGACCCCATAGCGTCATTGTTACTCTAGAAGGTCATCTCTATAGGATACCCGAGGTAGTTCCAACAACTGTCTCGACAAAAAAATTTCACAAAGTAATCTCTCATACAAAAAAATTTAGCCTCTTCATGATTAGTTTAGAAGATAAGGAAACTGCAATCACTACATCCTCGACCCCAAACCATTCTATCTTGCATAACCAGATCAACAATATTGTAGAAGATCACCAAGATATTCTCACTACACCTACAGGGGTGCTTCCACATTGTCTATTCAAGTGAAGTTATAACAAATCCCTTCATTCTCTTAATGCTACATCTTCACCGATAGATTCCTCCCACACTAAGGTAGATAATGTGGCTATATTGGTTGAACGGATCCAACCCTTCCAGCAACAGGTTCATAACATCCTTCAACAAGATAAGCATGACAACTTCTTCAACAAGGAAAGCATGTCACCAAGGTTCAGATTCAACAAAAGATTCCCCAAGAACTTGACACAATGGAGACCGTTGCTTCCTAATGGAGGAAGAATTATCTAGGTGGAAATCAGTGGCCACCCACCTATTCCGCTATCTCAAAACAAGGGTTTCCACTTTGGCAATGTTTATACATCTCTTCGGGTCCTAAACTTATGGGGTCATTTTGAGGCCCTAAAAATTTTTTTTTTGTCCCATCACAATCACACATTAGGATTTATCCATAGTGTGATGGAAAAATGTGTAGTCCTCACATATACCTTTCCAATGAGCTATTTTGCACCCCAAATAAAGATTGTATGCAAAATTTACGCCTTGGGAAGTTGACATATCAACTACCCCCATTAGGGCCCGCAAACCTTTTGGAATTTCATCTTTAGGGATTAGGGTTTTAGATTTTCTTTATGTTAAAAAGGCCCTTGGAGCCTCATTGTAAACATCATCATCTTCTTGTGAATGAGCATAGCCATCACATCTCTTCTCAGAGATAAGATGCCACCATTCTAGTGAGTCATTCACTCTGTATTTTTACAACTTCTATACATTTCCATCTTTAATAAAAATCGTGCATTAATGTATCTTTTTGTTTATCACAATATATCTGTATATTTCATTGTTATATATATTCCTTCATTTCATTCTCAAAATAATATGGATCATGCTAGATCAAGTTCATCAATTCCTATATCCCAAGTGCACCATTTTTGAATGATGTACTTTGAGGATCCTTGGATTCTATCGTCCCCATCTGACTCGGTAGAAGAGCTCAAGCATGAAGGAATGGAAAAGCCTTTTTTTGTAGCCGAGCATGCTTTTCAGGACACCATAGAATCAAATCCAACTCATCTTCATATGGAGGAGGTTAATGATATTTCGACCCCCATTTGGGAGGTAACTATTCTCATTCTCCATATTGTCTCGAGATGGTACTTTCCTCAGATGATGCTATTCTATATGAAATGATGGGTCCTAAGAGGCCCTAGGATTATCTACATCATCGATCTTATTTCCTTTCAGAGATAGATTGTACTAAAAGAGGAGAGTTTTGTGTCCACGTGAATGACAATGTTGATAGGACTGTGAACCCTTTAGTAAAACATGGTATCTACATTGAAGGGAACATGGATAATATTTTGGAAATAGTCCCTATCAACATATAAAATGATCCCAACATCATGGAAAATGTGTTCATTGGTGCAGAGTATTCGCTTGAAGGGATCTGTGATTTGTAGTTTAGCTAGAGAGGTAGTGGGGGTTCCAGAAGACCCATAGTGATAATAGTGGAGGCCATTCAATGTAAGGTGGACTAGGTCCACTATATTATTAAATAAGGCCCACTATGCTAGTTATATATATTATTATAAACATAATACATGTAAGAGAACTTACTAGAGGGTTATAATTCTAGAAGGATCCTCCTCTATAATGTTCTTAGGTGGTTGGTATTACTATATAAATGGTTTCAAGCAATATAATTGGATGTGAAGAAGAAATGTTTTCATTTGGAGCATGTACCTCATTAGGAGGTTTCCCCCTCAAAGAGGAAAGTGAACGGGAAATGATCCCTTCCATAATAGGATCCATTGTATGGTGTTTCCCTACCTCAAGGGTTTTGGTAATAATAAAGGATATTTTGCATATTTTTCTTTGTATCTATTGTGGTGATTATATTTTTATATCTTTGGTGAAGAAGAAAGTATTATATCTGGAGTGTGTAGCTCATTAGGAGGTTTTCCCCTCGAAGTGGCAAGTGAATAGGAGATGATCTCTTCCATAATAGGATCCATTGTATGGTGTTTCCCTACCTCAAGGGTTTTCTTGTAATAAAGTATGGTTTATTATATATTTCTTTGTGTATCTATTGTGGTATTTCTATATTAATTATTTGGTACTTAACAATTGGAATCAAAACACTTGCTTCGGCCACAAAAGGGGGTAATTTGTTTTCTCTATTTTTTCAGATTTGTTCAAGAAGAAAAAGAGGGTCATGACACTCCCGATAATTCCTATAGATTTATATGTGAAATTTTCATAAAGGAGTTATAGATATGTGTTCCTCTTGGAAAAAATAACCAATTTAAAAAAAAATCATCTGAAACGGAGTCTGGGAAGTGAATATATCATCATTTTAAAATATGATCATTTTCAGCGTTTTTCTGCAGATGGCCGCTCAATTTTACTAATTTTTGTATCATATGGGGCCTAATTTTCCCAAAAAAATTACAGATCTGCGTTCCTCACTGAATTTCACCCAATTTCTAAAAACAAATCTTCTGAATCGGATCTCCAGAACTAAAGATATCACTGATTTAAAATCAACCATTTTTTTTAGGGTCTTTGTGATGACAAAGGGACTACAGAGTTCATACATTTTCATAGGGTGCTCAGATTACTACCATATCAGTACCATTGGATAGATTATTTTAAGAAATTTATTTTTCGTATATTATATCTGGTGTTTCTGCTGGATAATCCCTATCAAATCCCCATTAAAATTCAAAGGAAGTTAGAAGACCTCCATACAATGAACACACTTGCAAGGTAGTGACAGTATATTCTAGATGAATATAATCAAGAAGCATATGCTTGGTATGATTTTGAGGCTGATTGTGATAATTGGTATCGAGATTGGTATAGGGATATTTGTCATTTCAGGGATGACAACCACTTTCATATTTTATATAATGCCTCTACTCCATCGTATGTAGAGAACATCAATGCAATAAATCTAGAGCCAGTTATGACTACCAGTGTCCATCTTTCATATTCTACAGTGGTATTTCTCCTTTCAAATTTATCTTTGACCCTTTCCCACCATGTGGACAAATCTTCTTATTTGGATCCACATGACCGATTTCAGTCTTTGGAGCATCATTTTCAGTTGGTTATTGAGTTCTGATATCTTCTTCATGGAGTTCACATGAGCACTTGGACATGGGACCCAAGTTTACAATGGTGGTTGGACTAGTTCAACATGGTGACTTTCATTTCTACATGGGACCCTAGTTCTCCAGTCTACTTCAGCACTATGGTCCACACTTACCCTTGGGACCCTACTATATTTTTGTACATCCTCATAACAATAATTAATGAAAATGTTTTCATCAGGGGGATGGAATGTAGTGTAGTTAGAAAGGTAGTGGGGGGTCCAGAGGGCCCATAGTGATAATAGTGGAAGCCATTCAATGTAAGGTGGAATAGGTCCACTATATTATTAAATAAGGCCCGCTATGGTAGTTAGATATATTAGTATAAACAAAATAAATGTAAGAGGACTTACTAGAATGTTCTACTTCTAGAAGGTTCCTCCTCTAAAATGTTCTTATGTGGTTTATAGCACTACATAAATGGGTTCAAGAAATGTAATGGGATGTGAAGAAGAAAGAATTGTATTTGGAGCAAGTGGCTCATTAGGAGGTTTCCCCCTTAAAGAGGAAAGTGAACAAGAGAAGATCCCTTCCATAATAAGATCCATTGTATGGTGCTTCAAGGGTTTTGGTAATAATAAAGGAGATTGTGCATATTTTTATTGGTATCTCTTGTGGTGATTATATTTGTATATCTTTTGGTACTTAACATGATTACAATGGCTTATTGAGGGATATTTGTGATGTTTTCACTTAGTCTTATGAAGAGATGCTAGGGATAGACCCTCGAATTGTCAAACATGAAATAAATAATTATCCTAATGATTATCATGTTCGACAAAAGTTGAGACCGGCCAACCTTAGGAAGGAATCCACCATAAATGTTGAAGTAGAGAATCTCCTCAAAGCGGGTTTCATCTATCCGGTTCCACTTACAGGATGGTTTTCAAACCATATTCCGGTTGACAAGAAACAAGGAACCATCCATGTGTGCAAGGATTTCAGGGATTTGAATAAGTCGTGTCGTAAAGAAAATTTCCCGATACCATTTATCGATCAAATTATCGATGAATGTGTTGGCACCAAGATATTCTCCTTCATGGAAAAATTCTCTGGATACAATCAAATCTAAATTAAACCCAAGGAACAACATAAAACCACATTTATTTTTCCTTGGAGAATGTTTGCATACCGGAAAATGCCTTTTGGTCTTAAAAATGTTAGGGTGACTTTCTAGTAGGCCATGAATGTTTTGTTCCACGACATGAAACACATTTTTAAGGAATATTTAGATGATCTAGATGCTCATTCTCATAGTAGATTCGATCATATAGATCACCTATATCATGTGTTTCAAAACTATTGTTATTATCGCATCTGACTTAATCCACACAAATGTAATTTTTGTGTCACTTCAGGGCATCTCCTTGGTTTCATCGTGTCAAACAAAGGGATCACTATGGACCCTTTGAATTTTGAGGCAATGGTTCATTTGCCTCCCCCATGTACCATACTTCAACTTCAAATTCTCCAAGGAAAATAAAATTCCCATCATCATTTTATTGCTAACTAAGATGAGATCACTAAGGGTTTCATGTGTTTTCTGAAGCAATGGAACCCATTTGAATGGGATATTTGTGCACAAATGTCTTTCGATGCATTAAAAAAGGATTTAATGTATGACTCTCTCCTTATTCCACCCAAATTTTTTCATGACTTGTTGTTATACCTAGAGGCATATAGGTCAACCATGGGTATGGTTTTAGTACAAGAAGAGGATGCGCTTGTCGAGAAAGTCATTTATTACCTAATTCATTGTTTGTTCGATGTTGAGTTTCGATACTCACATGTTGAGAAGCTAGCTCTAGCAATCATCCATGTTGTCCAACGTCTCTAAAATTATATCCTCCTTTGTAAAACAATTATTATGACATACGTTTATCCTTTCCAGTATGTCTTAAATCATCATATTATCAGCAGGAAATACAACAAATGGATTGTGAATTTACAAGAATTTTACTTAGACTTCGCTTCGGCAAAGTCCAAAAGGTCACTTGTTTTTGCGAAATTGATGTCAAATTTTCCAAGGGAATATAAAGAAGAACCATTTGAGGAATTGTTCATGGATGAAGAACCATTTGAGGAATTGTTCATGGATGAATCCATATTCCTAATATATTGTACTAATCCTTGGTATGGATACATTCTTATATATCTCTAGACCCTGAATTTTCCCACACATTATTCGATAGAATATCAACGACACATTCGCCACTAGGAGAAAAACTATCTCATCATTGGTGATACCTTGAATTGTCATGGTGTAGATTCGATTTTATGTCATTGTGTGACTCACGAAGAAGAAAATTTCCTTTTGAATGAATCTCACAATGGAGCATGTAGAGGTCATCTCTCTAGGTTGAAAACAACCAAAAAATCTTGTGTGTTAGATATTGTTGGCCCAGAATCTTATTCTATATTGCCTAGGAATAATACATCTTTTGAAAAAGTATTATTCCTAGGAATTCTTCTTGTAAATTATTCTATATTGTTGTATTTAGTGGAAGTATAGATCTCTTTTTGCATAAGTGGTTCTTATGGTTCTTCTTCTTGGTTGGAAGATATCATGGGATTCTTCGATGTTCGTAGGGTTCACTAATGGCACTCGTTGTCACACTCAAAACCTTACTTCCACCGCTTGGGTGATTTATTCACCCATGATCCAATTGATTACTTTCAAAGGTACTTGTCTTGGCCCATCTACTAATAATGTGGTTGAATATAGTGTTGTTTTCAAACTACTTCATGACACCATTACGCATGGAATTCATTCCTTAGAAATTTGTTTAGACGCTTAGTTGGTAGTGTCTCAGCTAAATGGTGAATATCGTATTTGCAACCCTATACTACATAATTGTGTCCTTTGCATACGTTTGTTGGAGTGTTATTTGAATACATTACTTGTGTTAATGTTCCAATAAATTCTAATTCATTATGTGATGCATTTGCTAAATACGTGTTAGATTGGCATTTATATCATTCACGTTAAATCAGAACAAAAAATAATACATGTATATAATAAAATCATATGCACATTATCATTAAGGAAAAACAGATCATATGTATATATATCATTATCAAAGTTCATTAAGTAAAAAAAGTGGATCATGTTACAAAAAATGATTTTTAGCCTTGGTTGTCCTTCTATAAGGATCGATAACACAATATATACATGATCTCATCATAATGATCCTAAGGGCCCTTCCCTTCCCTTAGCATGGCCCTCATAGCACACCACGATATTGGATAGATGTTGAAAGAACTGCACCCATGCCCATGGTATCCCAACTACATGCCACTACATATGATCAAGAAAATATTCAACCTGTATCATTGGCATTGGGCATACCAATATCTCCATATTCCTTTAGAAATTATCCAATACCCAGTCGACATATCCACATGGTTGTCCATCACGACCATGTTGGCCATCATGACCACATTGGCCATGTAGAGGAAATCCCTCAGTTTTCCTTGGTCCCACATTTGTATGATCAGAAAATCACATTATTATCTTGATCTGCACACAAAAAAAAATATCTTAAAATTTTAAAAATATAAAAATCAAATAATTTACTTCTTGAAAATAAAAATAAATATTTACTTATTAAAATCAAAAAATACAAAAATAAAATAAAATAGACACTGCCAAGAGAAATAGGAATCTCTGGATCATTGTGATAATCTATCCCCGCATAGGGATAATCCTCAATCACAACTACTTGGCGTGACCAGCAAGTGAAAAATGAATCATCCCAGGGATCACCTAGGTGTCCCCCTCCCTACCTCGGGAGTACCTTGGTCCATCATTCCATCATGCCATCTATGATATAATTTGGATGGATGTCCACTTTCAAACTCATCATGGGTACTCTCTCAAACAAGAAAACACACAAGAGGCTTCCAAATATGAAGTTATTCATTTTTCCTTGCTTGCATCCTGTCAACTAGGCCTTCATGCACATCAATAGTGAGGTACTCCAATCATATAATATAGGCCTCAAGAATTATCTTTCATAGAACATCATTTCTCTTGAATCTTGATGTAGCAATGTTGACCCTGTAATCGAGGAAATCGTCAATATGATGATATTAAGACCGAGGCTCTCAATCTTCTTTATTGATAATTGGATCCCAACTTTCTATGTCTCAATCTATCAATACAAAGAAATGTACTCATTAATCATTATACCAATTGATGATTTTCCTTTTAAGTTTAATATATCACTTCGCTAGGATAGCCCAATAAATAAATATATGTCCTCAGTCTCAATCCTCAAAGATTGCCCCATAATCATGAAAGCATATGTTTTTGGCTCCCAATAATATATCAATGTTTCAAGCAATATTCATTGTGGCCTAATCCCATTACAATAGAAGAAATTGTAAAATCCACATCATCGGAGGTCTTCTTGATTCTCCAAGACATCCATGAACTCACTATCAACATCTTTGTGCTCTCTCTCCCTCCATTCAATCACCATCCTGCAAGCATTAAAAAAAATTTGAGTTGGATTTTTTAATTTTGGGTTTTTACGCAAATGTACATGGCTGTCAGTTATGATGGACATGTATGTACGAAGCCTGTGTCAAACAAATTCAGGTACATGTCTACGTGAACTTAAAAAAAAAAATTCATCACTAAAAAAATCACCAAAATTAAAAAACTTATGGATGAAAATGAAGAGGAGGAAGTGGTCTCTTTCTGGTCCAAGTCATTTCAGATTTTGAGCTCTGTGTGTCTCGTATAGGTCCTCAGAAGGTTGAAAGGTAAAAGGTGCTCTGAATTCTCTCTAACAAGTGCATCAACCATGCACCAAACCTATACAAATAAAATGTCACAACAACCTGTATCATCAATATTATCAACCAAATCAGATATACTCACCAAGACAAATCTCAAATATGTGCATCAACCAAGCATAACACAACAACTCATAATCATCACCAAGATCAATATATGCTTCTAATAATATGCCAATACAAGTATGCTACATCATCCATAAACCATGTGTCAACAATAAT
Organism: Picea engelmannii; assembly: GCA_009831015.1. Lineage (NCBI taxonomy): Eukaryota > Viridiplantae > Streptophyta > Pinopsida > Pinales > Pinaceae > Picea > Picea engelmannii. Next base: position 84,027 of record ML800509.1, read on the forward strand.
ACTAACAAGTTCCTCCAACCATGTACCAAGTATGTACCAATCATGTATCAACTACACATCAACTATGACTCATCAAGATGTACCAACATCATCAACTATACACCTCATGTATGTGCGAACCCATCAACTACTTGTCTCAACCATGTACCCAACATGTACCTCAACCAAAATACCTCTTCAATTTCATCATCCAAATATGATTTGTAACTCTGTAATAGACCTAGTGTATATGATCACATACATGCAAACCTTCCTTAACTTTAACAACAAGAGACTAGCATTTTCGTCAAACTTTACTTTAGTCTCACATGACTAGTTTTAGATTAGTCAACAACCCTAACTTGAAATAATCATAACTATGTACCTGTAATGAATAAAGATCTGAAAATAGTACAAAATATTATTCAGTGTGTTTTATGCAATTCCTACATGAGTCACTACTTGGAACCTCTCAGAAAAGGAGTTATAACAAAAATGGCATACCTTGTTGAATTATGGCGTATTCTAGAGAGAGAACTTGCAGAGCGTGCCCCACACGGAATATTTGTTGTATGGATATAAAAATATTACACACAATACCAAAGAATGTAATCTAACCAAAAATTTTGGTTTTACTTAATTTGGATCCGTTATGAAGAAGTTATGATGTTTTTACATGAAACACTTGTTTTAGACTAGTTTCGGGACTAGCCACAAAACCTATTTTCCACGGAGTGTAAATCCAAAACTACAATGACCCACAAGATGAAATTCACACCAAAACTACTTGGATATGTTTTCTCAATGTCCTATCAATTTCATAGTCTGAATCATTCTATAAAAAAAGTTATTGTGAAAATGGTGAGATGACCTGTAAATAACATACCTTAGAAAGCATCATCAAAAGAGTTATACTCCCTTAAATTTTGGCCTTCTTTACTTCACCTTCTCTCTGAAATTCAACTTAGATATCCTTTGGTTACCTCAGTCACTTGTATATATATTCAATATTCTCAAGTGTGATATAAAATTAGAGAGCCTTGCCTCTTATTTATACTTTCATGTAGCTCCCTCAAGGGGTTACCTTTTAACCATCTTAACCCACTTTCCTTATTTTAGGGTTAACCAACTTCTAACCACTTGTCCAATTAGTAATTTATCCATTAAATTTATTATTTAAATAATTTATTTTGTATCCACTTTTACTTATATTTTACTCATCACTCCACTTTACCTCAAGGGGTTACCTTCTAACCATCTTAAACTACTTTCCTTATTTTAGGGCTAACCCACTTCTAACCACTTGTCAACTTAGTAATTTCTCCATTAACTTTATTATTTAAATAATTTATTTTGTATTCAATTTGAATTATAGTACACTCATCACTTCAATTTATTATTTACCTTATAAAAATCTCTTAAACCACTTTCACTACTTTGACCTTTTGGGGCTTCTAGATGACTCATGAGGGTTCTCCAACTTCACATGGCCATAAATCTCTAACCGTGAGGAGTTATGTGACGTTCCGCATACCAATAGAAATGACATGACATTTACTATCCATATAGAATAGTCTTGCCTTCAAATATATCAAAACTCAAACCATTATCCATCAAACAAACTTGGTTCCATTACCCAAACCTGGGTTCTCCAACTTCTCATGGCCATGACTCTCTAACCATGAGGAGTTATGTGATGTTCCACATACCACCAGAAATCGAATGACATGTGCTATCCATATAGAATAGTATTACCTTCAAATATATTAAAACACATACCATTATACATGAAAACACCTTGGTTCCATTACCCAAACCTTTTTGCTACCGGAATTCGCTACTGGATTTTCTCCAAGGGTTGACATCAATCACTAAGGGTTGACATAAATCTATAATATCACTCTCCAATAGTTGACATCAATGAAAACCAACAATCCATACCAACTATCCATCAATCTAATCCAATTGTATGACAATATCCACGTTTGAAATCAATGGCAAAGGGTATCTCCCTTTGGGGTTGCTCCCCCTAACTGAACTGTCCTTCGGGTTGCTCCCCCTATCTACATGCCTTTGATTTTTCTTTTTGTTTATAAGCCTCTGATTACTCTCTTTCCCTTCATATCAATAATATCTCGCCCATTGAAAAAGGGTATCACTCTGAAGTCATATCGCTCATTCTTCCCTTGTGACAATCGCTCCCCTTGGAAACATGCCTATATTCTCTCTCTCCAAGCATTTACCTTTGCATATGATAAATATCTCCCCCTTTCTCCTATTTATGGTGCTTCCTCATGTACATCTAAGACATATAATATAAGCATTCAAAATCATTCATTTTGGAGTAGAAATTACTCCTAGTCTCTGGCGAAGATACTTAAGGGCTTCCCGTGGAAGCGGTTTTGTAAAGATGTATGTCACTTGTTCTTTTGTTCCCACATATTCAACTCTGGTGTTCTTCTCTGCAACATGTTCCTGTAGAAAGTGATACTTGATTGGAATGTGCTTCGTCTTGGAGTGCATCATCGGGATTTTTGAGATACTAATGGTGCTTGTATTATCACAATAGATTGGAATGGGCTCATCATACTCAATCTATATATCTGTCAAAGTTTGTTTCATCCATAGAACCTGTGTACAACATGTTGTTTCTGCAATATACTTTTCCTTGGCTATAGATAAGGATATTGATGATTGTTTTTTGATTAGCCAAGATACTAAACACTCACCCAAGTAGAACGTTGCTCCACTAGTGCTTCAACAGTCATTAATGCAACCTGCCCAATCTTCATCTGTGTAGGAAATAAGTGATAGATCCTTTCCTTTTAGAGACCATAATCCAAACTCTTATGTTCCTTTGAGATATTTGAAAATCCTCTTCACTATTAATACATGTGATTCTTTTGGTGTTGCTTGAAATCGTGCCACCTGTCCAACTGCCTCCATTACATCTGGTCTGGATGTTGTTACATATAGTAAGCTACCAATCATCGACCTGTATTGCCTCTAGTCTGTAGACTTTGAATCATCATATTTTCTCAAGTTTAAACTAGCTTGCATAGGAGTGGTAACTATTTTTCAATCTTCCATTCTGAACCTCTTTAGCATTTCTCTGATATACTTAGTTTGAGAAATAAAAATTCCTTGCTTTCTTTGACATATTTGAAGACCCAAAAAGAAGCAAGTTTTCCAAATAATGAAATTTCAAATTCATTTTGCATATCCTTTGCAAATGTCTGGCTTAACCTGTCATTAGTACTTCCAAAACAATATCATCAACATAAATTTCAATTAATAAAATGTTACCTTGAGTTACCTTGATGTAGAGGTTGTTGTATGCGCTTCCTTTCCATAGTTCGTAGGGAGTTTTTTCATTGTTGTTTTTGAGAATTACTTTGTTTTGAATGTGAATTGATGTATGCACTGCATGTGTCCAAACAATATCTATAAATTTGGAATCCATTAGCATTGTTTGAGCCATTTCCTATGTAATTATCATCCATTATGATAATGTTCCCTTGTCTCTGAACCACTCTATGAACCAATCTATGAATCCATTCTCTCGTCCACTATCATATAAATGTCCAAATATGTTGAGTGTTCTTACAAATGAATCTCTATCCATACTATCCAAGACTCTACTTTCGGAACTGTCCATAATTCTAACCCATTTATCACTATACTATCATGAAGTCTTTATTAATATATCAAATTGTACTTCTGCTAACTAATTTCTCTGAATCTTTCTTCTCAAACTCTGCAAGTTGCTCGAAGGATGGTTCTTTGGTCTGTCACATCTATCACATAGAATCCCCCTGTCTAATATTCAGATTACTTGGGAGTCTCTAATCCAAATGGCTTAGAACAATTCCTGCTCTGATGTGTATTCATCATCATCTTCATTGGTAGAGTCATCATCATCTTCATTGGTAGATTCATTATCTCTATGAGATCTGACTTATTTCTTTCTATATGTGTATTCATCTTTCAATACAATGCCTAAAAGTACAATCTCTTGAACCTATTCCTTATTTACCTGTTCTTCCTTTCTTTCAGTTATTTTCCAAACCTTTCTATATCTAACATATTTCTTTTTCTCTGTAGAATTGTATTCATCTCATTTTATTGCCAATCTTGTGATCTTTGGTACATGGCCTTTGTTCACTTGTTCTTCCTGGTTTCTTATCCATACTTTCTTATATATGATATCAATATTCTCTTTCATGGAAGTATCGATCATGTTTCTACAATCACTGGGTATGTGTCCATAGTTATGATATTTGTAACACTCAATGTTACGTGCGAACATATAGGCACTTCTTTCTTGAACATTTATTTTATAATCCCTGCAATCTGCAACCTTATGTCCAATGTTGGTACAATAAAAAAATGACCATAAAATAAACTTGCATACCTGGGAGTGAATGATCTTCTTTGTGGCAAAGTACTTCTGAATTTTTTCCTTGACTGATCATGATCATGATTTAATCTTCTTTGTGGCTTGAACATGGATGGTCTTCTTGAATATGTATCTTCAATAGTTTTCTTAGATTCTGGTTGACCATGATTCCTTCCTTTGAGTACTTCTTCATAACTCTTTCTATTTTCTTCATTCTTCTTTTCTAGCAACCTAGAGTGCTTCTCTTCATTCTCTATAACTGATGTGAATTTTTTTGTCTCTTCAACGTGCTTGTTGAGCTTGACCATTTTAATTCTCAATGTGAAAACTTCTTCTTCAAGATTCTCAACCTCTTCTTCTTTCATCATTATCTGAGACTTCATGACTTCTTCTGTTCTTTTTGCTTCTTCAAGATAAATTTTTAATGTGATTATTTATTCTTCAAGTCCTTTCTCTTCTTGACCAAACTCTGCCTCGAGCTGGTTTAGAGCGTTATTTATTTCCTTAAGATGATCTGTCAATATATTCTCTCTCATTTATGCTTCTTCCTTCTGTGCTTCTATGTTGGTTTCCAAACACTGCTTTTGATATTCAATATTTTCTTCGATCTTTCTTGCTTCTTCTAGCTAAGTTCTTAAGTTCTTTATGACCTGTTGGGCTTCTTCAAAAATGTGAACACTTTCCTTTTGTTTCATCATTTCTTTCTTGAGTGAATTTTTTTTTCTCTTAGTTCATGTAAATCACTAATCAATTCTTCTTCATAATTGTCTTCCTTTTCAATTGGTTTTCCTGTCTCATTTCCTTCATGGCATTCTATTCCAAGATGTCCATGTTTTTCACAATTAAAACAAAACAACATACCTTTGGTGATTATGTACTCTTCATCTTCTAAATCTTCTTGACATGGTGAACATAATTCTTCTTGATTTGTATCTGCATCTTCTTTGACATTTTCTGAATCTGTGATGGGTGAAGAATATATGTCATGTAACTTATCCCAAATTTATTTTGTTGATCAAAATTTACCAACCTTTTCTCTTATCAGATTAGATAATCCTTCCCAGATGAAATCCATTTCTATTTTGTTATTCTTCCTCAATTCCTTCTTGGCTGCAGTCTTTTCCCTTTTTGAACTATCATATCCTATAACAACTGATAGCCAAAATATAATGTCCATGTGCCTATAAAAACACTTTCGTCCTTATGATCCACATCTCATAATTAAAACCATCATGACCATTAAAAATTGGTACTCCATTCTTAGAATAATTCATGATATCTTTCCAGTGGTTAAAATGTTTCCTGAAGGAACCGACTCTGATACCAATTGTTGGCTTACTGAGAGGGGGGTTGAATCCGTAATAGAGAAATTTAATCCTTTTTCACCATAAAATGCAAGTTCTATATCAATGTAGCATTGTCATCCAATAGTTGCAAAGTAAATAAACAATGAACAGACGAGCAATCACACACATGCATAATACACCAATGTTTTACGTGGAAACCCAAAGCGGGAGAAAGCCACATAATTCTTTTTCTTATATGTCTTTAAGAATTACATTCATTGGAAGCACCAACTTCCTTTGTTTTCCAGCTGCAACTGGAAGAAGGCTCCAACCCCCTAGTTTCTCAGGTTACAACCTGAAGGAAGCTCCAACTCCCCAATTCTCTTGCTATAACCAAAAGGAGGCTACAACCCCCTATGTTCTCTGGCTACAACTAGAAGGTGGATACAACCACCTGTCCTTGCCTCGTCCAACCACCCCGACGTAGAAGTAGAATGATGGAACCACTGTCACACTATCACTGTGAGATATACTGTTGTAAACTTGTACCAATCAACCTGCACCAAATAACTTGTACCAATAACATGAACCATGCATCAACCTGTTCCTAAACCTGTAATCAAACTCTACCATAAACAAGGGAATCAATCATGCACCAACATGTACCAAACAACATGTAGTCAACCTGTACCATAGACAAGTGCATTAACCATGCACCAACATGCACCACAACCTATACCATGAACAAGTGCATCAACCATGTACCAAACCTGTACCTCAACCTGTACCATGAACAAGTGCATCGACCATGCACCAAACCTATACAAATAAAATGTCACAACAACCTATCACAACAACTTGTCTCACCAATCTTATCAACCAAATCTGATCTACTAACCAAGATCAATCACCAAGACAACTCTCAAAGATGTGCATCAACCAAGCATAACAACTCATAATCATCACCAAGATCAATATATGCTTCTAATAATATATTAATACAAGTATGCTACATCATCCATAAACCATGTGTCAACAATAATACTAACAAGTTCCTCCAATGATGTGCCAAGTATGTACCAATCATGTATCAACTACTCATCAACTATGACTCATCAAGATGTACCAATATCATCAATTATACACCTCATGTATGTGCCAACTCATCAACTACTTGTCTCAACCATGTACCAAACATGTACCTCAACCAAAAACACTCATCAATTTCATCATCCAAATATGATTTGTAACTCTATAATAGACCTAGTGTATATGATCACATACCTGCAAACCTTCCTTAACTTTAACAACAAGAGACGAGCATTTTCATCAAACTTTACTTTAGTCTCACATGACTAGTTTTGGATTAGTCAACAATCCTAACTTGAAATAATCATAACTATGTACCTGTAATGAATAAAGATCTGAAAATAGTACAAAATTTTCTTCAGTGTGTTTTATGCAATTCCTCCAGGTGTCACTACTTGGAACCTCTCAAAAAAGGAGTTATAGCAAAAATGGCATACCTTGTTGAATTCTGGTGTATTCTAGAGAGCGAACTTGTAGAGTGTGCCCCACACAGAATATTTGTTGTATGGATCTGAAAATATTACACATAATACTAAATATTTTACTCTAACCAACACTTTTTTTCTTACTTAATTTGAATATGTTATGAAGAAGTTATGACATTTTTACCCGAAACACTTGTTTTAGACTAGTTTCATGACTAGCCACAAACCCTATTTGCCACGGAGTGTAACTCAAAAAATACAATGACCCACAAGCTGAAATTCCTAAAATAGCTACTTGGATATGTTTTCTCAATTTACTATCAATTTCACAGTCTGAATCATTCTAGAAAATAAGTTATTACGAAAATGGTGAGATGACCTGTAAATAACATACCTTAGAAAGAATCATCAAAAGAATTTATCCTCCCTTACATTTCATCCTTATTTACTTCACCTTCTCTCTGAAATTCGGCTTAGATATCCTTTGGTTAGCTCAGTCACCTATAGATATTCAATATTCTCAAGTGTGATATAAAATGAGAGAACCTTGCCTCTTATTTATACTTTCATGTAGCTTCCTCAAGGGGTTACCTTTTAACCAACTTAACCCACTTTCCTTATTTTAGGGTTAACCAACTTCTAACCACTTGTCCAATTAGTAATTTATCCATTAACATTATTATTTAAATAATTTATTTTGTATCCACTTTGAATTATAGTTTACTCATCACTTCACTTTACCTCAAGGGGTTACCTTCTAACCATCGTAAACCACTTTCCTTATTTTAGGACTAACCCACTTCTAACCACTTGTCAACTTAGTAATTTCTCCATTAACTTTATTATTTAAATAATTTATTTTTTATTCACTTTGAATTATGGTACACTCATCACTTCACTTCATTATCCACCTTCTAAAAATCTCTTAAACCACTTTGACTACTTTCATCTTTTGGGGCTTCTAGATGACTCGGGAGGGTTCTCCAACTTCACATGGCCATAACTCTCTAACCCTGAGGAGTTATGTGATGTTCCACATACCACTACAAATTACATGACATGTACTATCCATATAGAATAGTATTTCCTTCAAATATATCAAAACTCATACCGTTATCCATCAAACAAACGTGGTTCTATTACCCAAACCTAGGTTCTCCAACTTCTTATGGCCATAACTCTCTAACCGTGAGGCGTTATGTGATGTTCCACATACCACTGAAAATGGAATGACATTTAATATCCATATAGAATAGAATTACCTTCAAATATATTAAAACTCATACCATTATACATGAAACAACCTTGGGTCCATTACCCAAACCTTTGTGCTACCGAAATTCGCTACCAGACTTTCTCCAAGGGTTGACATCAATCTACAATATCATTGTCCAATAGTTGACATCAATGAAAACCAACTATCCATCAACCTAATCCAACTGTCTGACAGTAGCTACTTATGTCTCCCTTGAACAGAATACAATCTTATGAGCATTTACCTCATTATTTGGTGTAGTATGGCTTTAGGAGGCATTTTTTCTCATTTTTTGACAATAATTGCCTCCATATGGTTATTCTTATAGTCATATGGAGTGTTTGTTGATGCCTCCTGTGTCACAAACGTACCCCAATTTATAGTCAATTTTTCCCAAGTCACATTTTGTGTCGTGTTTTTGTTCAAGGGAAGTTATCATGTGTCGGTCATTCTACAAAAACATTAAATTTTTAATTCAACCTTCCCATGTCAATCAAGTAATTCTCAATTTCACAAGTATATTTGTATCTCACTCGTGTTAGTATAGAAGGTCCCCATTGACTTCTTATTGGAAGGTCTGCTCTTATCGACTATGACACATTGTTATGAGAGTATGACCTAAAGTTGTACCCTCAGCCTATTTACATCATTGATTGGTGACTTGCACTTAGTAGATGAAAAACCATCATTGGTCATTGATTGAGTGGTTTTCCTTGTGTTTGATGTCAACAACCATTATCACACATAGGGATTTGTGCAGTACCTTGGTTTCCATTTCACCCCATTGGTTGATTCCTCGTCTTTGTTGGTAGTTTTCATCATTTGATACTATTCATAGAGTCGTTTCCATGTTCTATTCCATATGGTACATGCCAGAGTCATACCTCAATTTAGTCCTCCCAATATTTGCATTTGAGTCCTTAAAAATCTCTATCCTCCTACTACTCCTCATGTTGGATGATGGAGGATGCCTTAATGCCTTCCTTCCAATGGATATCTTCCTTTTGAATTTAGCACATCTTTCTCTAGTATCTAGAGTCATTTTTAGTACCTTGGGGATTGCGGTCATCAGTGGTAGGTTCCCTCACTATTGACAATGGGAATACATCATTGTCCCCTGATTGATAAACTCTATCAAGTGTTTGACATCATCCCCTTTATTCACACTTTCTAGATTATACTAGGTACCTTGACTCCCATTATCATTATCGATGGTTTGTATCATTTTTGTTAGCAATATACATCAATGATGTTGGATTACTGAGAGGGGGGTGAATCGATAATAGAGCTTTTAATCCTTTTTAACCACATTATATAAGTGTTGTTAACTTTATAATCAATTTACCAATATCATTAAACAAGTGAAGAATAAATAAACTATGAACAATGAGAAATCAGACACATACACAGTACACATGTACTTTTACATGGAAACCCAATTTGGGAGAAAACCACATAATTCTTTTTCTTATATGTATTTAATAATTGCATTCATTGGAAGCACCAAATTCCTTTGTTTTCTAGCTACAACGAAAAGGAGGATCCAACCCACAATATTTCCAAGCTATAACCTAAGGGAAGCTCCAACTCCACAATTCTCTGGCTACAACTAGAAGGAGGCTACAACCCCCTATGTTCTTCATCTACAACCACCTATATTTTCCTAGTCCAACTGCCCTGAAATATAAGTGTCGAATAACTGATGAAACCACTACCACACTGTCACTGTGAAATATACCATTGTAAACATGTACTAATTTGTGCCAACAACCTGTAACCAACCTATACCAATAATCTGTAACAACTTGTACCAAAAAACCTATAATCAACATGTACCAATAACCTATACCAAAATATACCAACAAACTATACCAATAATATCCTCAATAGATCAGATCTGATAACATAGATCTCATACCCAAATATCTCAATAATACCACTCAAATCATGTGCATCTATGCCTCTCTAGTCATGTGACATATATGTGCATACAATCATAATCTTGTGTAATAAACCCTCACATGGACTATACAACAAACCCTCACTGATATGCAGCCTCAAACTAAACCGACAACTTCAGCAATACATCACAACCAAAATCCCTCAACCATGTACCACAAAAACTCTCAACCATGTACCAAGAAATACAAGATATGCATCAACACTCAAACCAACAAGGTGTACCAATGATAAATACTAGACATACCCGCACTGTATTTCTATAGATCTAGCTCATACAATAAGTTCCATACAACCAACATCCTCTCTAGGGAAAACCCTTAATATCTCATAACCATATCTCAAATAGACAACAATATCCAACTACACATAAGAATATGACATACCTTTTGAACCTGTAGATAGATCTGTTGTACCTGATCCCTGTAGACATTCCTAGGAACTTTCTTTCAGACTCTAGATACTTGGCACCCACTTCCACTCAAGTTCTCATGGATTTACCCAATTGTACGCAACTTCCTCTTCAACAGCCTACATATGTACACTACTTCCTCCATTGAAAACTACGTATGTATGTGCCTTCCTCCACTGCATCCCATGTACACCTAAAAAACTAGGGTTTTTTCAAAAAAATTGTAACTCTGAAACATTTGTCGTCAACCCTCCTTTGATTCCTCAAACTAGTGTAACTTCAGATGTATCAATGAGTACTTGAAATAAAACTTTCACAAAATAATAGATATTCAATGTACTAAATAGGTGATAATAAGAGACCCTTTCTCTCGTATTTATACTCTCCAAGTAGCTTCCTCTAGGAGTTATCTTCTAACTACTTTACCCAACTTCCTTATTTTAGGGCTAACCCACTTTTAACCACTTTTTCCACTTACAACCAGTTTATCCACAAATAGTAAACTCACCACTTCTAGTTGCAACTAACTTATTTTTAATTATTTTCTTTTTGCAAAAACTTAACTCATGATTAACTCCTAATTACAACCACTTTGACTAGTAAAATTCTTCTAGGAGCTTCTAGAATAAATTGACTTATTTGACCTTCTAGGGGATTCTAGATAACTCATGAGGATTCTCCAACTTCACAAAGCCATAACTCCCTAACCATGAGGATTTGTGTGACGTACCACATATCCTCACAGAAATGACACACCATGTATTATCCATCTAGAATAGTATTACCTAAACATTCACTAATATTCATGCCTTTATACCTCAAACAAACTTGGTTTCCTTAACCATACTGTTGGGGCTACCAAAATTTTCTATCGGACTTGCTTCAAGGGTTGACATCAAATAAAACCAACCCAATTAATAAAAAATATCCCCCTTTGGCATTGATTGAAACACTCTGATGAAAAATTGAATTAATATCGCTCATGCTCCCCATGTGACCATCGCTCCCCCTAGAATCATGCCTTTGTGCTCTCTATCCAAGCATCTAACTCTCTCTCCATGCATTTGATGAATCTCTCCCCCTTTGAAATCAATGTCAAAGGTAACTTCCCATGGGGGCTTCTCCCCCTGACTGAAATATTCCTGAGATTGTTCCCACAAACTGATTTTTTCTCTTTATGGTGATTCCTTATGTAAATATAATACATATAAGAATAGAATTCAAAATTCGTTGTGGGGAATAAACTATGCCAAGTTTCTGGCAAATATACTCAAAAAATTCCCTTGGAAGTGATTTTGTAAAGATGTCTACCATTTGTTCTTTGGTCCCAACATACTCGACTCAAATATTCTTCTCTACAACTTGTTCCCGTAGAAAAGGAAACTTGATTGGAATGTGATTCGTCTTGGAGTGCATCACTGGATTCTTTGAGATATTTATGGCGCTTATATTGTCACAATATATTGGAATGGGCTCATCATACTCAACTTGTATATCTGTCAATGTTTGTTTCATCCATAGAACCTATGTACAACATGCTTTTGTTGTAATATAATCTACTTCGGTTGTAGAGAATGATATTGATGATTGTTTCTTTCTTAGCCAAGATACCAAACACTCACCCAAGTAAAACATTGCTCCACTTGTACTTCTTCAGTCATCAATGAAACCTACCCAATCTGCATTTATGTAGGAAATAAGTGATAGATCCTTTCCTTTTGGATACCATAATCCAAACTCTTATTTACCTTTGAGATATCTAAATATCCTCTTTACTGCTAGAACATGTGATTCATTTGGTGTTTCTTAAAATTGTGCCACTTGTCCAACTACCTGCATTACATCTGGTCTAGATGATGTTGCATAAAGTAGGTTTCCAATCATTGACTTGTATTGCCTCTGATCTGTAGACTTTGAATCATCATCTTTACTTAACTTACAACTAGTTTTCATAGGATTGTTGATTGATTTTCAATCTTCCATTATGAACCTCTTAGCATTTCTTTGATACACTTGGTTTGAGAAATAAAAATGCCTTGGTTTATTTGGCATCTATGAAGATCCAAAAAGAAGGATAATTCTCCAAGTAATGACATTTCAAATTCATTCTGCATATACTTTGCAAATTTATAGCTCATCCCGTCATCATCACTTCCAAAGATAATATCATCAACATAAAATTCAATTAATGAAACACTATCTTGATTTACCTTGATGTAAAGGTTGTTGTCTGCATTTCCTTTCCTGAACCCTTTCAGGTGTAAGTATTTATCCAGTCTAGAATACCATGTTCTGGGAGCCTGTTTGACACCATAAAAGGACTTCTTCAACCTGCAAACATAGTTTTCATTCTCTGAAAACTTAAACCCTTATGATTGCTCAATGTAGACTTCTTCTTCTAGATCCCCATTTAGGAAGGTTGATTTTACATCCATCTCATACACTTTAATATTCTTGGAGCATGCATAAGCAAGGATCAAACCAATTGCTTCCATTCTGACAACTGGGGAAAATGTCTCTTAAAATTCTATACCTTCAACCTAAGTGTATCCTTTACATACCAATCTAGCTTTGTTCCTAGTAAATTGTCCATCTTCATTCAATTTGTTTATGAAAACCCACTTTTTGTCTAACACATTCTTGTACCTTAGCCTTCTAACCAGTTCCCAAGTGTGATTCTTCTCTATCTGATCTAACTCTTCATTCATGGATTTTATCCATAATTCATCCTTGATTGATTCTTCAAAAATTCTTGCCCCAATCGAGGACAAGAGTGCTAGGTGCAGTTGTTCCGGTGAGAGAATTATTCTTCTAGTCTCAACTCCTGCATCTTTGTTCCCAATGATCTTATCTAATGGATGATTATTTTGTATTTGTCTGCTAGGTGTCTTTGGAGGTAATTGAATATCTTGTTATTCTTTCTCTTATCCTTCTAATTTCTCTTTTTCATCTTCCTCTTCTGCTACTTCTTCTTCCTTTTCTTCTTCTTCGTGAACCCATTCCATTGAATCCTTTTCTTCTTCCTTTATTTTTCATCCACTTGTCTCATCAAATGTCACATTGATACTTTCCACAAAAATTTGTATCCTTATATTGAAGAATTTGTATGCTTTACTTGTGCTCGAGTACCCAACAAGTACGCCTTTGTCCACATGAGAATTGAACTTTCCCATTCTGCCATCTTCTCTTTTGATGTAACATTTTCTTCCAAAAACTCTTAAGTGCTTCACATTCATTGGTCTTCCTTTCCATAGCTCGTAGCGTGTTTTATCACCATTGTTTCTGAGCATTAATCTGTTTTTAATGTGAACTAGTGTATGCATTGCATTTTCCCAAAATACATCTGTCAAGTTGAAATCCATTAACATAGTTTGATCCATTTCATGTATTATCATGTTCTTGATACAACTAAATGTATTAAAGTTATTTTAAGTTTTGGTTGCATTATAACTCACTGGTTACTTTATCTTTGGCTCCTAGCTATGATAGGTTAACATAGATTAGTAATAGATTAGTTTTATTTACATACATGTTATTCATCTACATCTCTGCATTACATCCATCATTGCATCAGTACACCAGACCTTAACCGGTAAAAAAACCAAAGTTAGCAATAATGGTAGTCGGGCTAAATTCTAGATGGGACTCTAAACTAAACGATGTATAGTCTAATTGGGACCTTATACCAGGGTGTAAACCTTGTTGTTGTCAGGAAAATTTGGACCCCTCAACAGAATTGGCGCTAGAAAGAGGGCCATCTTTTATGGATTACATACATAAATTAAACAATAACCGAAATCAGTCTTCAAAAATCCCAGCTCACAGCCTACATTATTTCCTCGAGTTGAGTCTGAACAAGAAGTTGTTTACGAAGACTTGAAGGTTAATTTCAGAAGTTCTTCAGGGAGTCTAGAAAGACATTATGAAGCCTGGTTTTGAATACCTCAAGAAGAACTTCATGAAACCCATAGAATCACTCGTGCTTACACAAAATTACTCAAAAAATTACCCACATCTTTTGAACTTCCTAGGAGAAAAGTTACCCATGTAGAACGTCCTAACACATATCTTGATTTTTACGTCAAATCTGTATATGATTTGATTGAAACTGTGTTACACAAGGTTCCAATACCCTTAAGTAGAGTTGTACATTTCTTCATTGAACCTGAAGAAGAAGGATTTGAAGGAGAACAACCTAAAATCACCTTAGAACAAATAATGGGAGAAAATAGGAACCAAATAGAGGTTATACCACGATGGAGATCCCAAGGAGCTCTAAATATGGCTGGCATAGTTCATGAAATTCCAAGGAAATTTGATAGACTCTTACATAAATTTGATCCATACAAACCTGGATCCCCAAAAGATCATATAAATAATTTATTTTTAGCCATACATCTTCTAGGAGTACAACATGATGATGTAGTATGTAGGTTATTTCCTTATACTTTTTCTGGGAATGCCTCTACTTGGTATTTCATCTTACCCTCCAGATCAATTATGGACTTTGACAGCTTCGAAAGGCTCTTTATGAGGAAGTTTGGAGAAATAAAAACAATTGCATCCCTACATAATGAGCTAGGAGCCATCAGAATGGACAAAAGCGAAAGAGTAAAATGTTTTAACCAAATATTTCTAAATGTCTTGATTAAGTTTCCCCATGAGGTAGCTCCCGCTCAATATTTAGCCATTGAATATTATACATGTACCTTAACCCCATCCATAGGGGTGTTTTTAAAGTGATCTAAAAGAAACATATTGGCACTAAACTTTGATGAAGGTGAAACTATGGAAAGATAATTGTCAACATATGACCAACATTGACGCAGGTGCACCCTCGGGGCACGTCCACTCACAGGACCTTCTATTTCCTTCCTGGCCCGAAGAACTCAAAGGTTCTCTATTTCCCTATCGGGAAATATTTCACCCACAGAAATCTCTTCAGGGACTCCCTTCCTTCTATCGGGGTTCCCACTATCGAAGTTTTGACACCCACGATGTTCTGGCAACTTGAATCACCGATCTCCAATCTCCGATGCGCTCCTTTGTTTCCTTAGCCCCACTTGGCTAAGCCTTTAGTCCACACGACCGGCTCCTATACGACCGTAGTTGTAACTCCCATCGAGGTTTCGGGGTTTGCGATGTCGAAATACTCGTGTCTCCAAGACTCGCGATTCCCTGACTCGTGATGTTCCTTTTTCACGATAGCCCTCTGGCTATAGGCTTCGAACCATAGGACCGTTAACCTGTGACCATGGTTTTGTCTCTTATCAGGGTTCGGGATTTCGCATGTCGAAATGCACTAAACCTCTTATCAACAGGATCCATGATTTCCCGATGCACCGATTCCCGATTTGACGTCACCAGGAAGCCTTTCCTCCGTAACCAAATTCAACGGTGGTGAGCAATCACTGAGATCAATGGATCCAGATCTTCCTCTGGGTTTCGCGGCTTCTAGTGTCAAGATTCCTTGATCTTTGATTTTCCCGATCTCACTAATGTCGATTTCCCGATCACTTCGATCTCGGTCACGCGTCCTTCCAGATGGACGGTCCCGATTCTTCTGGGATTTCGAGACTTTTGAGGTCCCGTTCCTTCGACCTTAGGAAATCCGATTTCCCGATTTTCGACTCTCGCCAGATTCCTGACACCTGTCCTCCACTAGCTCCGACTGTGGATCACACAACTCTCCCGTCGGAATTTCGCGTATCGCAAATCCAAACTGCAAGGGTTTCTTTCCTTCGAAATTCCCAATGCTCCGAACTCCGACTCTTCTAGATCTACTGACACGCATCCTCCACAACGAACGGTTCTGGTCTTGTCGGGATATCGCGGATCGCTATTTCAAGAGGCAAGATTTCTCTGTCTTTGAAAACCCCTATTTTCCGATATGTACTCGGATCCAACGACCCTTGTGGTTCAAATCGATGGCTCCACCCCTCCTGAGCTTGGAACCCTTGGGACGTTCTCGCCGTAACCTCCTTGCACCTTCGTGAGATCCAATGGCTCACGAGACTTCGCGAAATCTCCTCAAAGGATTTCATTCGTCCGTTCCTCCTTTCGTAAATCCACGGGATGACTGAATGTCTCTTTACGAGACCGATTCGCCTACTCACCAACCTACGATGTTCTTGCAACTTTAAGTCACACTTGCCAATGCTGATCTTCAGCAACTCAGAGGCCTATCCTTCCTGAGATTTTCATAGTTAATTCGTCTCTTAGAAAGAGAGAACTCTTTTGCACGCACTCCTTGAGGCAACCCTTCAACCTCAATTGAATGTTGAATTCTTTGACTCTGCACACACCTGTAGCAGTAGTCTTCCAATACTCTACTTAGAATCGTAACTCTGAGACTTAGCTTGGCCTGCGTCCTCCTTGCCCAGCACTGTGCCTAACTGCACCTTCGAGGAAAATGAGAATGAAAGCTATCTCTAATTGAACCCTTCTGTCAACGCACTCCTTGCAGACAATTCAACTGCACTCCTTGTAGGAATCCTCTGGTTCAATTAGAGAAACAATTTAAACTCATTCACTTCCTTCAGATTTCAATCTCAACACCTGAAATCATACACACAGCATATAAAAGCAAATGTATAGCAGGAAGCAAACATTCATGAGCATAACCTCAATACACAGAGAAAACAACACAAACCATGAATTTGAATCAAGCTTTCTTATATTAATTCAAATGTTTGTACATGGGTGTTCTTCATACAATTCTCTGCATTCTCTTCTGTGCTCTCGATTCTTCTAATTCTTCCTGAACTATGTTACAATGCACAATGAGGGTGTCTATATCCATTCTCCCTCTTTTCTTCTAGAACTGTCTAATCTAGAAAAATCCTATCTACCTGCATTAACTACTATAAATGCCTCCATCTACTTCAGACGAGAGTGTATGGCTCGAGGTCTGATTACATTTTTACCAAGGTGCCTTCATTAAATGATCTCATTTATGCTTGGCGCATCAACTTCAAGGGAAATTTCAAAAATTTGCACTGGACGTCTTCCAGTTGTTTTCTGCTTCCATGTTGGCTTGATTGTCATGAGGGATGCTCCTGCATCATACTCCCTCGCTTGAAAATTTGCATGGGCTCTTGTCCATGAGCTCCTGCACGGTATGTCCATGCTTCAAAATCTCTATTTCATTCTACCAGCTGGCATCTTCCACTAGATGGCCCTTCCACTTGACCAAATATTCAACATATTCTTTTCTCCTGGTTTTCTTACCCACTCTCTTGTCCAGTATGCATTCCATCTGCGGCTTCTCTGTAACTGGAAATTGTTTCATCCACTGGATCACTGGCTGTTCAGTTCCAGTCTCTACTTCTCCATATCTATATGGGTATAAGTCTGTGACATTGAATATCGAAGATATTCCGATTCCTTCCGGCAACTCAATCTCATAAGCATTTTCTCCGAATTTTCTCAAGACCTTGCATGGTTCGATTTTCTTCATATTTAACTTGTTGTATGTTCCTCTCGGGAACCTTTCTCTTCTCAAGTGCACCAGAACTAGATCACCAACTTCAAACTGAAGTTGTCTCCGATGTTGATCTGCTCTGCGCTTGTACTCCTGGCTTGATTTCAACAGTCGCTCCTTCACCCTGGTGTGAAGTTCTTTCATCACCTCAGTGAATTCCTCTGCACTAGCACTACTAGTAGCAGTCTGTTCTGAATCCCTTAACTCAGAGACTCCTCTCGGATGCATTCCATATACAACCTGAAATGGACTTTTCCCCGTGCTTCGATTCACTGAATCGTTGTATGCAAACTCTGCTTGTGGTAATACATGGTCCCAGCTGCCATGATGCTCTGTCACCAAGCTTCTCAGCAAGTCTCCCAGACTTCTGTTGACCACTTCTGTTTGTCCATCCGTCTGAGGATGATAAGCAGAACTAAACATCAAGTTAGTCCCCAGCTTCTTCCATAATGTACTCCAGAAATGCCCTATGAATTTTGTGTCTCTGTCTGAAACTATGCTTTTCGGCAATCCATGAAGTCGAACGACCTCCTTGAAGAACATATTTGCGATGTGATTCGCATCACTGGTCTTCTGGAATGGGATAAAATGTGCCATCTTGGAAAACCTATCCACTACCACAAAGATGGAATCAACACGTCTTTGGGTCCTTGGCAAACCCAATACAAAATCCATGCTTATCGCCTCCCATGGCCTCTCTGGTATGGGTAACGGTTGATAAAAACATGCATTCTACTTTCTCCCCTTCGAATGCTGGCAAACTTGACATCTGTCAACAAATCTCTTGACATCTTCTTGCATCCCTAGCCAAAAATACGATTCACTCAGCTTCGCGAATGTTTTTCCATGGCCAAAATGTCCTGCCAATCCACCACTGTGCTTTTCCTTCAACAAGTTCTCCCTCATGGAGCATTTCAGAATACACAGTTGATTGCCTCTAAACAAAAATCCTTCCTAGATCATGTAGTCTATCCACGGGCTTCTGTCTTTGAGAACTGGATTCTCAGCTGCTCCATACGCTTCTCTGAAATCCTGATCATCTGCATACATATCTTTAATATCATCAAAGCCTAGCGTCCGGACTTTGAATTCCTGTAACAACAAACACTTCCTGCTCAAAGCATCAACAACTTTGTTAGCAGTACCAGAAATATGTTTTATCACAAAAGTGAAATTTTGCATGTATTCAACCCATTTAACATGCCTCTGATTCAACTTCTCCTGTTGAGTTACATATTGTAATGCATGGTTATCACTATATAAAACAAATTCTTTTGGAATCAAATAGTGCCTCCATTTCTTCAATGCCTGGATGATGGCACAGAATTCCTTATCATACGTGGAGTATTTTTCTTTTGCCTCATTCATCTTCTCGCTGAAATATGCAATCGGTCTGTCCTCCTGAATTAAGACCGCTCCTATGGCAAACCCACTTGCATCACATTTTACCTGAAATGTCCTTTGAAAATCTGGCAACACCAGAATTGGTTGTTCCATAATCTTTCGTTTCAACAAATTGAAACTCGTCTCAGCCTCTGCCGTCCAGTGAAAAGAATTATGTCTTTTCTTCACTGTATCCATCATTGCTGTGCTAATTCCACTGAAATTCCTGATGAATTTTCGGTAGAAACTAGCCAGTCCATGAAAAATCCTCACCTCAAATACGTTCCTCGGTGATGGCCAATTCTTGATCACTTCTACCTTATCTGGATCCATCCTCAGCTCATTTGCAGATATAACAAAACCCAGATAAATGAGCTCTATCTTCATGAATGAGGACTTCTTCATGTTTATCAATAGCTTCTCATGCTATAGCTTCTTCATCACAATAGCCAAATGCTTCAGATGTTCAGCCTTCGTCTTGCTGAAAACCAATATGTCATCCAGATATACGATGACAAATTTCCCAATGAACTCCTTCAATACTTCATTCATCAATCTCATGAAGGTACTTGGTGCATTCGTCAAGCCAAATGGCATGACAAGCCATTCATACAAACCTTCGTTTGTCTTGAATGTTGTTTTCCATTCATCACCTTCTCTCATACGAATCTGATGATATCCACTCTTCAAATCTATCTTTGAAAAAAAATTTGCTCCACTTAAGAAATCCATCAGATCATCCATCCTCGGCAATGGAAATCTATACCTGATGGTTATCTTGTTAATGGCTCTTGAATCAGTGCACATCCTCCAGCCTCTGTCTTTCTTTGGACTGAGTATCGTCGGAACAGCACACAGACTCAAGATTTCTCTAACTAACCCTTTGTCCAACAACTCCTGGACCTGTCTTTTAACCTCTTCATTCTCCTGCGGCATCAATCTGTACGCAGCTTTGTTTGGCAAACTAGCTCCTGGTATGAGGTCTATATGATGACTCACACTTCTCATCGGTGGCAATGAATGAGGTAGTTCGTCCACTACAATATCAGCTAACTCTTCCAGCAGTTCCTAAACTTCTTCTGGCAAATCATCCACCCTTGTACTGGTCAGAACAATTCTCGGTTTTCTGACCACAAAGAATTGTGGATCCTCCTTCTTCTTAAACTCGGTAAGAAGTTCCTTCCCACTCATGAGAAGTAATGTGTTGCTTACTTCCGGCTTCACCTCCTTATCCTCAATTGGATGCAACATATGGGTTCTCCCATTCTTCGTTAGGGTATATGTGTTCATACTCCCATCATGAATCACATTTCTATCATATTTCCATGGCCTACCCAACAATAAATGACAAACATCCATAGGAATGACATCACATAAAATCTTGTCATTATATCCTCCTATTTTAATGTCAACTAAGCACTGTTTAGTGACATTTACCTGACGTCCCTTCTGTATCCATGAAACTTTGTATGGACTCGGGTGATCAGTTGTCTCTAGCTCCAGCTTTTCTACCATCTCGGTTGAAACGAGATTATCTATGCTTCCACTATCCACAATGACCTTGCACACTCTATCCTTGGTCTTGCAAGCAGTCCTAAAAAGACTGTTCCTCTGCACTGTATTTTCCTTCTCCTTTTCTGGTGTCAAAAGGACTTTCCGCATCACCAGTGATCTTCCGCCTTCAGCATATTCAGCTTCAACATCTTGCCTCTGTGCCTCGGTGATGTGAGTCTCTCTAGTTTCTTTCTTTTTCTCTGGACACTCGAACGACCTGTGGCCATTCTTCCCACATGTGAAGCATGTGATTACTCCACCTCTTCCTCTTCCTCTACCTCTGGTACGAGGAAACCTATTATTATCAACATATCCTCCTCTCTGCTCAGTACGTTGTTCTCTTTTCTCAGCATATCGCGCTTGCTGTGAACTTCCACCTCTCCCGGTTCTAGTCTAAGGCTTCTTCCAGTCGTCCTTGGGCTTCTGGTATTTATATTGGGCAACTGCTTTGCCTCTGGGCTAGCTCCTGCCTCGACCCCTCTGACTTTGTTTACATCTCAGCTTCTCCTCAGCTTTCAGAGCCATTTGGTAAGCATCCTCCACCGTTCGGATGGTTTCCATACTCATTTCATCCTGAATCTCATATCTCAGGACATTCATATATCTAGCCACTTTTTCGTCATTGCTTTCACGATGACCTGCGCTGATATTCAACCTATAAAATTCCTCAGTATACTCCTTTACTGTCATCGGCTTCTGTCTTAGGTTCTGCATCCTCCTGAACAGAGAAATTTCATAATCTCTGGGAATAAATTTTGCTTTCATCTTTGCAATCATCCTGTCCCAACTCTTAATCTTTTTCTTACCTTGGCAACGCCTGTCAGCTTGTAGTTCATCCCACCACAAGGCTGCATGTCCTTTTAATCTCGTGACGGCATGCCTGACCTTCTTATCCTCTTCGATATCTTCATAATCGAAGTAAGTGTCTAGAGCTCTAATCCAATCTAGTAGCTCTTCTACATCCAGATTTCCCTCATAAACTGGAACATCCATTTTCACCTTTGTACTCATTCTTGCAACAGCTTTAAGTAAGCGTTCACTCACTGCATCTTCCGCGGGTATTTATTCTCCTCCATGTCCAGCATCATCTTCATTTTCGGATTCACTGGTATCTCCTACATCAGCTTTGTGCCTTTCTCTTACCTCCATGTCCTCCATTCTGGCACGAAGATTTCGCATTTCTCTCTCCATGTCTGGATTATGCACTTGCCTACCTCTTTCTCTGGACATTTCCCTTTCCTCCTCTGGATCGGGTGATTGTCTACCCCTTCTCCTTGGCGGCATGGTGAATTCCCCTTTTTTTTCTCTGCTACAGAAAGTAAAGAAGCTCTTCTAAGCTCTGATACCACTTGACGCAGGTGCACCCTCAGGGCACGTCCGCTCACAGGACCTTCTATTTCCTTCCTGGCCTGAAGAACTCAAAGGTTCTCTATTTCCCTATCGGGAAATATTTCACCCACAGAAATCTCTTCAGGGACTCCCTTCCTTCTATCGGGGTTCCCATTATCGGATTTTTGACACCCACGATGTTCTGGAAACTTGAATCACTGATCTCCGATGTGCTCCTTTGTTGCCTTAGCCCCACTTAGCTAATCCTTTAGTCCACACGACCGGCTCCTATACGAACGCAGCTATAACTCCCATAGGGGTTTCATGGTTTGCGATGTCGAAATACTCGTGTCTCCAAGACTCGCGATTCCCCGACTCGCGACGCGCCTTTTTCATGATAGCCCTCCGGCTATAGGCTTCGAACCATAGGACCATTAACCTGTGACCATGGTTTTGTCTCTTATCAGGGTTCGGGATTTCTCATTTCGAAATGCACTAAACCTCTTATCAACAGGATCCCCGATTTCCCGATGCACCGATTCTCGATTTGACGTCACCAGGAAGCCTTTCCTCCGTAACCAAATTCAACGGAGGTGAGCAATCATTGGGATCAATGGCTCCATATCTTCCTCGGGGTTTCACGGCTTCTAGTGTCGAGATTCCTTGATCTTTGATTTTCCCGATCTCACTAATGTCGATTTCCCGATCACTTCGATCTCGGCCACGCGTCCTTCCAGATGGACGGTCCCGATTCTTCTGGGATTTCGAGACTTTTGAGGTCCCATTCCTTCGACATTAGGAACTCCGATTTCTCGATTTCTGACTCTCGTCGGATTCCTAACACCTGTCCTCCACTAGCTCCGACTGTGGATCACACAACTCTCCCGTCGAAATTTCGCGTATCGCGAATCCAAACTGCAAGGGTTTCTTTCCTTCAAAATCCCCAATGCTCCGAACTCCAACTCTTCTATATCTACTGACACGCATCCTCCACAATGAACGGTTATGGTCTTGTCGGGATATCGCGAATCGCGATTTCAAGCGGCAAGATTTCTCTGTCTTTGAAAACCCCGATTTTCCGATATGTACTCGGATCCAACGACCCTTGTGGTTCAAATCGACAGCTCCACCCCTCCTGAGCTTGGAACCCTTTGGACGTTCTCGCCATAACCTCCTTGCACCTTCGTGAGATCCAACGGCTCAAGGGACTTCATGAAATATCCTCAAAGGATTTCGTTCGTCCGTTCCTCCTTTCGTAAATCCATGGGATGACTGAATGTCTCTTTACGAGACTGGTTCGCCTACTTGCCAACCTACGGATTTCTTGCAACTTTAAGTCGCACTTGCCAATGTTGATCTTCAGCAACTCAGAGGCCTATCCTTCCTGATATTTTCATAGTTAATCCATCTCTTAGAAAGAGAGAACTCTTTTGCACGCACTCCTTGAGGAAACCCTTCAACCTCAGCTGAATGTTGAAGTCTTTGACTCTGCGCACACCTGTAGCAGTAGTCTTCCAATACTCTGCTCAGAATCGCAACTCTGAGAATTAGCTTGGCCTGTGTCCTCCTTGCGCGGCACTGTGCCTAACTGCACCTTCGAGGAAAATGAGAATGAAAGTTATCTCTAATTGAACCCTTCTGTCAATGCACTCCTTGTGGACAATTCAACTGCACTCCTTGCAGGAATCCTCTAGTTCAATTAGAGAAACAATTTAAACTCATTCACTTCCTTCAGATTTCAATCTCAACACCTGAAATCGTACACACAGCATATAAAAGAAAATGTATGGTAGGAAGTAAACATTCATGAGGATAACCTCAATAAACAGAGAAAAAAACACAAACCATGAATTTGAATCAAGCTTTCTTATATCAATTCAAATGTCTATACATGGGTGTTCTTCATACAATTCTCTGCATGCTCTTCTATGCTCTCGATTCTTCTAATTCTTCATGAACTATGTTACAATGCACAATGAGGGTGTCTATATCCGTTCTCCCTCTTTTCTTCTAGAACTGTCTAATCTAGAAAAATCCTATCTACCTGCATTAACTACTATAAATGCCTCCATCTAATTCATATGAGAGCGTATGGCTCGAGGTCTGATTACATTTTTACCAAGGCGCCTTCATTAAATGATCTCATTTATGCTTGGCGCATCAACTTCAAGGGAAATTTCAAAAAATTGCGTTGGATGTCTTCCAGCTGTCTTCCGCTTCCATGTTGGCTCGATTTTCATGAGGGATGCTCCTGCATCAAACATGCTCATTATGAGGAAACTAAGTCGGTTGGGAATAATCCATTGTTTTTAACTAAACCACCTTACAAGGAATCCAAGGATATTGATAATATGGTTAAAATGGTTAAGAAATTATCAAAGGAAGTGGTGGAATTAAAAAATAATGATGGTGAAGGATCATCCAAACCATGAACTTTCCACCCATTTTTCAAGAAACCAAACAACCCACCAAAACCCCCACACATGGATTTCAATATAGATAGTTTCAGTAACGATAGTTTTTTCTCTTACCATCAACACAATCATCCTGAATGAACATTTCCTCAGTGGATCAACTCTATGACATTTTTAATAAATCAGTTTCTATATCAATAGAGTTTAGATGATGAAATTCATGCACCAAATCCTTCTAATACTACTAACAAAGCACCCCCAAAATAATTTATGCCTTTCTGGGACTGGTGTGTGGAATCTGATGATGAAAAAATCGAATAAATCCTTTCTGTAAATACTCAAGTTGTAAAATTTGTTGGCCCAAAAGGTTATAATTTTTGCAGCAAAGGTCCTCCTTTTGACACTTTGTCTCCCAAAGGATAAAGCATGCCTCTCAGAAAAATAGCACCTCCCCCTGTCCTCCCAAAACTAAGAAATATAGTTCTAGAAAGAACTAATAATAAAACTGGCAAGAATGTTGTAGCAAATAAAGATAAACCAAACACATCTAGCATTGTTGAAAATAATGAAAAGGTTATTCAAGGGGAATATGGGAAAGTTAATAATGATTTGAATTCACACGACCTAGATTATAATGTGATCGAAGACATGAATGAAATTAAATCTAATATTTCCATGTTTGATATTTTCTCGCTTCCACGACAATGTGAACTTCTACATGATGATTTCAAACACCAAGAGACTCAAACAAAAACTATTATAGTTGTTGCAATATTAGCCTCTGGAAACAATACACCAGAAATCTATAAGGTAGAAATAACATCAACTATAAATGCGACTATCATAGGTGCCTTTTCAAAATCGCAGATACCACCTTTTTTTCTTACTTATGAAATTTTCAATTTCAATGTTCATAATTGTTTATCATATTCTAGTGCCTCTTCCAAAATCATGCCTTTTTTCGTTTTCCAAAAGATAAATGTTGTCCCACAAATAATAAAAACCAGGATTATCCAATTAGATAGAACAAATGTTAAAGTGAAATGGGAACTTAGGGATGTGTTAATTAGACTGTCATATGATCCAATAGTTCACCAGACTATAGACATAGTAGTGGTAGGCATCCCAAAAAGTTATGGTTTTCTCCTAAGTAGAGATTGGTCAACCAAACTCCAAGGTTATTTCACTACTGATTGGTCTCATATGTGGTTTCCTTACAAAGGTAAAGAAAATCAAATCCGATTTAATAGTGAAGCACACATGAAGAACAAAGTGACGGAATTAGAAGGTAAAAACAAAACCATTATCTTTGCTCATTCCATCCTAGGAAATTATTTTTTCAATACTGATTATGGTTGTTACGAAGCTTAGACTTTTGAGATACCATCTGAACTACAATCAGGCCTCCACCCACAACCACATAATGGAACCTGTCCCATACTTACTAACTTAGGATTTAGGTTGACTAACAAAACTAATGTCTCAGACATGTGGACAATGTTCTTTGAAGATTCTAAAACTCAGGATGGAGCCGGCATAGGATGTGTACTGATCGACCCAATTCAAGGAAAAATGATCATATCATGTCGATTAGAGTTTGAATGCACCAACAACACTGTTGAATATGAAGCCTTAGTGCAAGGTCTCAAGAAGGCCATTGAACTCGAGGTAAAACATCTGAAAGTGTTTGGTGGCTCGAATATTATTGTTTGACAGGTAAGAAATACTATTCATTGATTGTATCCACATCTGAAAACCTATCATCAAGAGGTGTGAAATATTCTTTATTCATTTGATTCATTTAATATTAATTCTATATGCCATGATCAAAATGTAGATGCTAATATTTTTGCCAATGCAACATCTAGGTTTATGCCTCTTGA
The DNA here is from genome assembly GCA_009831015.1 of Picea engelmannii. Lineage (NCBI taxonomy): Eukaryota > Viridiplantae > Streptophyta > Pinopsida > Pinales > Pinaceae > Picea > Picea engelmannii. The sequence continues at coordinate 110,877 of ML800509.1, forward strand.
CGATGGTTTTTTAGTTTAACTAATGTTTAGGCCATCCATACCTGACAATGTCACAAGTTGGAGAGCATTCGACTATGATTCTCATATTGTCAACTTCCTTACTAGTTTAGACACGTTCCAAAACTCAGTGATCAATGAAGAAATTCATCAACAAGAGATGCAAGATTATCGAGAAGAAACTGATAAGATCAAGACAAATTTTGTTCCAAAGAATGTTTCACTCTCGAAAAGTTATTTCATTTACAATCTAAGTTTAGGAGGCCAGCTAATACAAATACCAACAACTCCATGATTATGCATTTCTTGGTCAATTTGGGAACATCTAAATATCCTAAGTATGTCAACCTGGGAACTTGTTGTTCAGATTCATAAAAACATACATTCACATAATTATTGAATAAGTATCGAGATGTTGATACACGAATAATACAACATTTGATTCCCATCAAAGAAGGAACCAAGTCATTTCAGAAAAAGCTCGGGAAGATTCATCCTACTCTCCAACCTCTTATACAAAAGGAACTTAAGAAGTTGTTAGATGCCCGAATAATTTTTAAAGTAAGACATTCGACTTGGGTATATAATTTGGTGCCTATGAGGGAAAAGTCAGGAGAAATAAGAATCTGTATATATTTCAGAAATCTTAATCATGATTTCAAAAAAGATAACTATCCAGTTCCCCCAATGGAACAAATCTTGCAACTCATCTCTGGATCTCAATTATTCTCCTCACTAGACATATTTTTGGTATACAACCAGGTTCTTGTGGCAGAACCAGACTAATTGAAGACCACTTTTCGAACTAAATGGGGAACTTATGCTTATAGAAGAATTACTTTTTTTCTTATGAATGCATGAGCCACCTTTCAAATATAAATGGACATTTCTTTCAAAGGATCAATTATTCAAATCATGGTGGTTTACCTTAAAGATGTTACAGTTTATTCAAAAGAAAGAGAATACCATCCAAAACATCTCAATCAGATTTTTTACTGTTCCAGAAAATACATAATTTCGATTAATCCCAAGAAAATTGTATTCGTCATTTTAAAAGGAATTTCATTGGGTCACATTGTCTCAAAAGAAGTAATTTCGGTGGATCCAAAGAGAACCAAATCCATTTTACAAATTGCTCCACAACACAGTAAGAGATCTATGCAATCGTTTTTTAGTAGAATCAATTTCATCAAAAGATTCATTTCAGACTTAGATGATATTGTAAAACCTTTAAAAAATATGATTAAAAAGGATGTACAATTCAAATGGACACCTCTGGAAAAGGAAGCATTTGGAAATAGTAAAATATTTATAGCCAATGCATCGTCTCTTCGGATTCCTAATTTTTCAAAATATTTCCTACTATACACATTTGCATCTGAGCATTCACTAGCAACAATACTCATGCAAAAGGATGGACAAGGAGATGAATATCATGTTGATTTTATGAGCACTAGGTTACAAGGTGTTGAACTGAATTATCCTTTAGTGTAAAAGAAAGCATTTTTCGTCCATAAAGAAATCAAGCAGTTCAGACCGTATATCCTAAAAAATCGCACCAAAGTCATCGTCCCACACCCTCAAGTAAGATATTTATTCGTTCAAAAGGAATTGGGTGAAAGATGAGGAAATTGGATTATATCTCTTCAAGAGTATGACCTTGAATTTAAACCAACCAACATTTTAAATGGTCAAGGATTGTGTAAATTAGTGACGCAAGGAGATGTTGTTGAAGAACAAGAAGAAGATGGTTGGAAAGATGAACAGACAATGTACACTCATCAAATTATGTATGTGTCATTTATTGAAGGATCATATTACAATGATATCAAGTATTATCTACATCATGCAATGACTCAATAACATCTTAATGCTAAGAAAAAAAGATCATTATGGTTGAATTCTTTGCAATATCAATCCTTACATGGCATCTTATTCAGAAATAATTACAATGGAGTGTTGCTCAGATGTCTTAAAAAAAGAGAGGCCGATAAGGTGCTAAAAGATATGCATGATGGACCAGTTGGTGTTCATTTCTCAGGAGACACGATAGCTCATAAATTGATAAGAGAGGTATACTATTGGCCCACCCTCTTCAAGGATGCTCGTGCATACTCGATAATCTGTGAAGCATGTCAAAATGAAACAGGGAGAGAATGAAATGCCTCTTTTCCTCTCCAGCCTGTAGCAGTGGAAGAACCATTTGAGCAGTGGGGATTAGATATTGTTGGTGAGATAAATCCTCATTCATCCAAACAACACATGTATATTCTAACCACAACTGATTATTTCACACGTTGGATTGAAGCAATTCCTTTAGTCAAAGTGAATGAAGAGGTAGTGATTAATTTTCTTGAGCAACACATTATCACAAGCTTTGGTATTCCTAAATATTTAGTATTTGATAATGCTTCTTAATTTTCATATTTGAAATTATCTGAGTATGCATTAGAAAAGGGGATTATTTTTAAGTATTTAGATAACTATTACCCCCAAGGAAATGGCCTAGTAGAATCCACAAATAAGAACACCATTTGCATCCTAAAGAGAACCTTGGTTGATCATCAGAGAAATTGGCACAATGCATTACAAAATGCTCTCTGGGAAGATCGTGTCACCCCAAAATACTTCATCGCAACATCACCTTATTTTCTTGTGTATGGAAAGAGGTTGTGTTACCTCCGAACATTTACTTGTCATCTCTCCAACTTACACAACAGTCCTGAGGCAGAGAATTACCAGTTATCCAAACTAGTATAAATACCTTGTTGAACCTTGAAGAAATACACGACAAGACTAAAACCGAGTTTCAAGCTCACCAAGAAATAGTAAAACGTTGGTTTGATAAGAAATATTTGGGTGAGAAAGAACTCCAAGTTAGGGATCTAGTCCTGAAATGGGATAAACCACGTGATGATAAAGGGAAACATACAAAATTTCAACAACTTTGGCTTGGTCCCTAGCTTATCAAAGAAAATATTTTCCAAGGCACTTTTCGATTACAAAAACTTCAGGGAGAAATCGACTCTCTCCCTGTAAATCACCAAGTCCTAAAACATTACATCAGTTATCCCTTGAGGCTACTAGTCACTTGTACATAAATAAAACCTGTTTCTTTTTTTTTCTTTTAATTTTTTTTCCTTAGTTAGTTGAGTTTTCTTGATCTGTTTGATTATTTGTTTTACCTTGTCCTTATTTTTGGATTCCATTGTGATTTTGAAGTTATCTCAACCTAAATCAAGTCACGTGCTTAAAATTAGCACATTCAGTGCAGAGGGCCTAAACATCTATGTAATAGGATGTCCATTCTACTCATCTCCCATACATGCAAACCCTTTGTGCACTATCATGAGTTAAGATCTGGTAGAGGAACGTAGCTTGTCAATAGGAAAATACATTGGGAAAACAGAGAGCCAAGAGACTACAATAAACAACAGATTGTTATGTTACAAGAGATAAATGAAATGGTCTAGATGATATGTTTGTAATAGGTTAGGAATCACGACTCATGAAAGTTTTCTCATCTATAATCAAGTTAGCATATCTGACCATCACAAGTGTCATCCATATTTCCTTTAAAGGTTAACTCAAATCCCCCCATCCACTTGTATCTCTAAACAAAAGAGAATCAAATATTATAAAATATAAAGGCTTGGGGAAATTATTTCTATATCACATGGGACATGCAAGTATCTCTGTCGGGGCTATGGAAACTCACCGATAGTGGAGAAAGGCTTGTGACTCTGTCAGGATGTGGACACTTATTGGAAGTGTAGCAACACGAGAGAAATGAATCACAATTGTATTTTCAGCATTCTTGATGTTTTCTTTCTTACTTTACTTCCTAGATATTCCCTTCATCCATTCATTTAATGTTTGATATAATTTTGAAAGCAATCTGTTAAATTGTAATGAGTCTCAACACTCTTTGAATCACCTAAATCTTTTCAATATGCAAGTCATGGGACCTGTTTTTTCTTCATTACGATTTTGTGTGATGGATTTTCCTTCCTAATAAAATTATGAATGGATGCATTTTACATAGAGCCAAGGCTTTGTTGATTTTTCAATAAGCTAGGTTAAGCATGTAGTTCATTTCAATTTTGTCTTAACCATACACAATAATGTTGCAATAACCAAGTTCAGAAGAAGAAACACCATGCACAAGAACACATGAAGTATCCTCGGAAACCCTTCTCAACAAGGGAAGAAAACCCAACCAAATCATTTTCTATATTCTTCAAGAGAAAGGACTTCACCACCAATAAGGCTTAGCACACAAGAGGGTTCTCAAACCCTAGAAGACTAGCACCCAAGAGAGGTGTTCACTTTTCCCAAGAAGATGTACTTGCTGAAATTTCCAAACTTGTGTGAAGGATATGATTCCACAATGGGGAATCTTCCTTTACTTATATTAGACTTTTCCTATCAACAGAAGTGTTTATTGGCACAACAGGGCCAACCTCTCAAAGTCACATTATAATTAATATTAACCAGATTAATTATCTTTTACATTTATTACTAATCACATTAAGGTGGGGCTAACTTGTACCCTTTACATTACAATTAGGGTTACAGGCAGGTCTGGCTCTTGAACAATATAGCAAGGGATATGATACACCCACTAGGGGCACATCCATAGGGATGTCCATATATCTGGCTCACTGCATTACAAAGAGGAACCACCTCTTCATACGTTCACATGTTCTCGTACACAGGCACATCCACTCAACATATATTTTTTCCCACTACATTACACAGGAGAGTCATCTGGAGTTTCTCGTCAAATCTTCTACTCAAAGGAGGATAATACATCATCTTCATTTATGTTCTCATGACGATGCACCCAACACTTTGGGATTTCACACATTCCCCTTGTGCTCAGCCACAGGCACGTCTAACTCAATAGACCACCTTTCCCATAGGATAATCATCTAGAGTTCTTCTCAACTCTATGAATGGAGAAGGTCATATCTACGTTTCAGCTCTGTCTCAGCTAGGAACCGCATACCTTTATTAGGGTATTTCTCTCAAGTTTGTAAGCTGGAGAAAGTCTCACATAGCTGCAATGGTCCACATATCACAAGTTTTTAAGTTGGATAATGTATTACATAGGTGCAATCATCAACACTCCCTCTCAACTAGGGAGGCATTTTCCACCAGGCCAAGTCTCTCACGGAAATACTCGAACTTTTTCTTGGCAAGTGGTTTGGTTAAGATATATGCAATTTGTTCATGAGTAGAAAGATACTACACATGTAATGTATTCCTCTACACCATGTCTCTGATATAGTGGTACTTGATTTCAATGTGTTTCGATCTGTCACGAAACATCGGGTTCTCTAAGAGCTTTACACAGCTCTGGTTATCACAATGAATAGTAGTAGGATCCATCTCATGATCGAACAATTCAGTTATAATTTTGTGAAACCATATTTCTTCACGAACTGCCACACTCGGTGCAATGTATTCTACCTCTACAGTGCTTAAATCCACAAAGCTTTGTTTTCTGCTAAACCAGGAAATCATTCCTATCCTAAGGTGAAGCAACAACCAGAGGTGGTCTTTCTATATACTTCACTTCCTGCCCAATCTGCATCGGTATATCCTTACAAGCTCAAGTCCACATTGGATGCATATCTTAGGCCATAACCGATTGTGGCTTGTAAGTATCTCAATACATGTTTTGCAGCTATCCAGTGTGTATGTTTCGATTGGCTCATAAACTGGCTAAGAAAATTTACTGCATAGACAATGTATGGTCTAGTGTTAACTAGATACATCAAAGATCCAATCAACTGTCGGTATAAGTGTGGATCTACATCTCTTGAATCAGTATCACTCATTTTCTTTAAATCCATTACCATTGGAGTAGGCATGGATTTGTATTCTGTCATACTGAATTTTTTCAGTATCTCCATAGTATATTTTCCTTGACTTAGGAAAATATCATCTATTCTCTATCATACTTCTAGTCCCAAGAAATAATTCATCAAGCCCAAATCCTTCATTTCAAATTTATCAGTCAATGCTTATTTGCATTCAACAATAAGTCTCTCTAAACCGGTGAGAAAAACATCATCCACATATAAGACTAAAATCAGACACTCATTGCCATCAATGTGATAATACAATTTTGGATCAACAACACTTTTGTTGAAACCAAAACTCATCAGAAATCCATCCATTTTCTCGTACCAAGCACGTGGTTCTTTCTTTAGACCATACAGGGTTTTCTTCAACCTACATACATTAGATTTTTCATTGTGTACAATGAAACCTTCTGGCTGCTCAATATAAAATTATTCCTCAATTTCACCATTGAGAAAAGTTTTCTTTACATCCATCTAATGTAGCTTCCAACCCATGGAAGAAACTAGCTTAATGATAGATCGGATGGAGGTATAATTGGCTATTGGTGAAAAAGTATCGTCATAGTCAACTCCCTCTATTTGTGAAAACCCTCTGGCCACAAATCTTGATTTGTATTTTTCAATGCTTCCATCAACAACATGCTTGATTTTGTAAATCCATTTGGAAGTCACTATGCAATTTCCGTCTAGTCTTGGAACAACATCCCATATATCATTTTTTAATATAGATTGATATTCTTCAGTCATGGCATCTTTCCATACTTGTTCACCTGAAGATTCTCCATGAAAAGTTGGATCTAAGTCAATAATGTGGGTCAAGGATGACAGGTAGCTTGAGAATATCTTTGGTATCTTGCTTTCTTTGATTATTCCTTGTGGGGCTTTATGCCCTTCTGCTTCTTGTAGAGTTTTTCGAGACCAATCAAGCCTTTTATGTCCAACTGTAATGTCTCTGGGTATATTGCTTGGAGAAATTGAATCTGATGGAGCAATTGGATCAACTGGAGCTATTGTTTCATATGGTATAATATATGTCTCCTTATGAACTGTTGAAGGGGGAAAAGGTATTGTTTCACTGTCAATTTCCATATGAGCTTCTTTGGATTTCTGGAAGGCTACTTCTTATTCAAAAGTTACATCTCTTCTTACTTCAATTTGTCTCTGACCTAGAATGTATGTTTGATATGATTTTTAGGATTCACTATATCCTACAAATGTTCCCTTTCTTCCTGAAGGTTCTAGTTTGCATCTCTTTTCTTTGGGTACATGAAGATATACTGGACATCCAAATATTCTGAAGTGTCTAATCTCAGGATTCACTTTGGTGAATTCTTCTTCTGGAGTAATGTTCTTCAGGATCTAATAAGGAATTTGGTTTTGAACATATACGGTTTTCATACATGCTTCTTCCCATAGAGTCACAGGTAGACTCTGATCATGTATCATTACTTTAGTTACCTCAATGATAGTTATGTTTTTCCTTTCAGCAACCCCATTTTTTCAAGGGTTGTAAGGAACTGTGAACTCCCTTTTGATTCCTTCTTCAATACAAAAACTGTTGAATTATTTTGAGGTGTATTCTCCTCCATTATCTGATCTTAATGTTTTGATTTTTCTTCCGGTCTGGTTCTCAATCTGAGCTTTGAATTCTTGAAATTTTGTAAGGACTCCATCCTTTTTCTTTAGAAAGTAAATACAAGTCTTCCTGGAGTGATCATCGATGAAGAGTACATAGTATAAGTACTCATTTAGATATGCAACAATCATTGGCCCACATACGTCTGAATGTATCAAGTCCAATATTTCCTTGGATCTATTGTCACTGCTTGGAAAGGATCCTTTAACATGTTTTCCAAGGGAACAACCTTTGAAAACACCTTTATGCTGAATCTGAATATCTGGTAGACCTGTTACCATTTTCCCTAGAGCTGGAAGAGCTATATAACGAATGTGAGCAAGTATTCTAGGCCATAACTCACTCAAGTTGATAGTTTCATGTAGTAAGGCTTGGAATGGTTTCATGGTCAATTTGTGCAAGTTGTTTTCTCGGACACCAATTACTTTGGAAGAGCTTATATGAGAGTCTTTTTTCCATGCAATAACTCTTCCTTCTGAGAAAGTAATTTTGTAGCCTTAGTCTTCTAAGGACGAAATAGAGACAAGGTTTCTCTTCATTCCGGGTACATATAGTACTTCTTCTAATTTAAGTTGCATATATAAATCTAGTTGGAAGGTTGAAGTTCCAACTCCTCTCACATTATATCTGGCATCATCTCCAAGAACAACATGTAGATGTGTTTCTTTCTCAACGAAATGTGTTACATGATTTCTAAGACCGGTCATGTGCCTAGAGGCACCACTGTCAATTATCCAAGTATTTTTATTGATGGGAACCATACCCAAGAGTGTTGAGATGTTGATGTCTTAATTTCTTTGATTTCTTGTCTTCCTGGAACTGAGCTTTCTTGAATCATTAAGCTTGCCTCCCATCATGATTTTTCTCATCTTCACAAACCCTTGTCAACTAGGATAGAAAACCTAACGGCTAGGCTAGGCTATCACTTTTAGGTTTTGTTGGGCTTATGAATATAAACAATAATCCTTGAGAAATATGATAGCCTTGGTAAGCTGAAGAGCTTCTTCAAGGAGTTGCAAAAATACAATTCTGAACTTTTCTGCATAAATTGGCGAAACCCTAGAAACCCTAGGGACAAAAAATCAAAATGATCGTAAATGAAATCAAAGAATTTCTAGAGGTGTTTTGAAGGAGGTTGTACACTCCTATGTCCTTTTAATCCCTAGCATCCAAATTTTAAGTTTCGAAAACCCTCAGAAGAGTAGGTCGTACGAAATTTTTGGAAACCCTAAGAGGGTCGTACGGTTTCTGCAGAAGTGAGAGATAATGGCTAGAAAGTGTTTGTGAAATGGGATATTCAAGACCTATGCTCTGATACCATGTTGATTTTTCAATAATCTAAGTTAAGCATGTATTTCATTTCAATTATTTCTTAACCATACACAATAATGTTGCAGCAACCAAGATCACAAGAAGAAACACCATGCATAAGAACACAAGAAGTATCCTGCGAAACCCTTCTCAACAAGGGAAGAAAACCCATCCAAATACTTTGGTATATTCTTCAAGAGAAATACCTTCACCACCAATAAGACTTAGCACACAAGAGGGTTCTCAAACCCTAGAAGACTAGTGCCCAATAGAGGTGTGTACTTTTCCCAAGAAGATGTACTTGCTGAAATTTCCAAACTTGTGTGAAGGATATGATTCCATAATGGAGAATCTTCCTTTACTTATATTAGACTTGTCCTATCAACATAAGTGTCTATTGGAAAAATAGAGCCGGCCTCTCTAAGTCACATTATAATTAATATTAACTAGATTAATTGTCTTTTACATTTATTACTAATCACATTAAGGTGGGGCCGACCTGTACCCTTTATATTACAATGAGGGTTACAGGCAGGTCTAGCTCTTGAACAATATAGCAAGGGATATGATACACCCACTAGTGCTCATCCACTAGGGGCACATCCATAGGGATGAACATATCTCTGGCTCACTGCATTACACAGAGGAACCACTTCTTCATACGTTCACATGTGCTCGTCCACTCAACAAATCTTCTTTCCCACTACATTACACAGGAGAGTCATATGGAGTTTCTTGTCAACTCTTCTACTCAGATGAGGCTAATACATCATCTTCATTTCTGTTCTCATGATTATGCACCTAGAACTTTGGTATTTTACATGTTCACCTTGTGCTCAGCCACAGACATGTCTAACTTGATAGATCTCCTTTCCCAAAGGATAATCATCTGGAATTCTTCTCAACTCTCTGAATGGAGGAGGTCATCTCTACGTTCCAGCTCTATCTCAGATAGGAACCACGTACCCTTCTTAGGGGATTTCTGTCATTTTTGTAAGTTGGAGAAAGTCTCACATAGTTGTAATGGTCCACACCTCACATGGTTTTAAGCTAGAGAATGTCTCAAATATCTGCAATCATCAACAGGCTTCGCCAAGTGTGTCACCATTTGTTGTGACTAGCACTACAACCCCTCCATTTTACATCCTATTTAGATACTTTCCTAAAATGGAGCCTCCTTATTTTTGAAACCTAAATAAAATTCTCATAAGTCCCTTTCACCAAACAAAATCTTCTCCTGGTAACTCGTGATTCGCTTGAAAATTTTGAGAAATTATTCAAAGTGGAAGTTTTAATAAATTTTCAGGAAAGTTCCTTTCAACTCTTCTGAGCTACTTGGAGGAGTTCCCTTCAACTCTTCCAAGATTCTAGGATGAGTTCCCTTCAACTCTTTCAAGCTTCTCAGAGGAGTTCCCTTCAACTCTTATGAGTTTCTTGGAGAAGTTCCCTCCACGAGTTTCTCAGAGGAGTTCCCTTCAACTCTTTTGAGTTGCTCGGAAGATTTCTTTCCAATAACTCGGATAAAGAAAATCAAGTTCATAAAAGTGTGATAAAATTCTTCGATAAAGTTCGGCAAAGTTGTTAAGAAATCCTCCGAGCACACCTACCACATTTAATGTTACTTAATTAACTTTAAGCTATATAAAGTGAAACAGGTTTGGGGCTATTATCACTATACCAATTTCTATTTACTTGAAACTGGAGAGCTAGGATAGACATTGTTTGAGAAAATATTTTTTCCCATCCCTCTACACATGGAAGTGATCAACCGATAAGTCTATTTCCCCCTTCTTTTCTCTTTTCTTAAAAAATACGGTTAGGGTAATTTTTCCCTCTTTTCTCTTGCATGATTTCAACCCTAATCTGCCTCTATTCCCATGTATTGTTTCCCTATGTCACTTCACCATTCTTTAGACTCTATACCCTCATCAATGAACCGACCCATTCAATATTGACCATCCCCCAAAACCCTAGCTTCGAGTTAGACTATTAAAAACCCCCCTTGTCATTTTTTGTCTAAGGGGTAGAATCTCGACCTAAATAGACCCTAAGCCCACAACATGTGCCTCTGAGCTAATCGAATGGTCCCCCACCATGTTGCATCTTCGCAATTTTTGTCACGAAATTTTTTTTAGTAACTCTCTGAAACATATCGGAGAAGTTACAATTAACTTCTTTGATGTGCTCAAGAGAGTTATTATTAACTCCTTCAATCTGCTTGGAGGAGTTACTAGTAATTCCTCCAAGCATATCGGAGGATTTCTTTGTAAAACATTCAAACACCCTCCAATAATAATAAAGACTCTTCTGAGTGTTTCTCGGTGGATTTAATATTAACTCCTCTGAAATGCTCAGAGGAGTTACTATTAACTCCTCCGAATTGCATTTAAAATTGTTCATTTTTCTCAAATAATTTCCCAAGTCTTTCACAATCTCAGTAGGAAATTGATTTTTATATACAAAGAACATGTATTGAATAGTTCTTTATGAAATTTTTCTAATGAAATGCTACAAATTTATCATGGTATGCAAGTTCAAACATGTCACAATGAAAGAAAGAAACAATCAAGCCACTGGGAGTTGAATCATTTGGCAGCTCTCAATAGACAGCAGATACAGAAAGTGTAAGGAGTGTATACGATGATACATCAGGAATTCTGGACAAACATGGAGAGGTTTTGAAATGGGGGGAATTCTGTTATATGTTCAATAAATCAATCTTTTCTACAAAATCATAATACCCAGGTGAACTCCAGGCATTTAAAAACATCAGAAAATCAAGAATTTTCCAAGTAGCAGCACATTCAGAGGTATTCCCTTTTACAAATGATATCTCATGGATTTTGAAGAATGCATCATAGATAGAAGGTATATCTTTAATGAAAGGAAGGATTCAATAGATTCATTCAGGCCTAATGATTTAGAAAAATGTTATCACCTAGAGGTTGAAAACAAAAAGTTAGATGGTCATATCCTTAGCAGGTTGGAACTCACCCCAAAGGATTTGTTCATATCAGGTCAAAAGTTGATATCCCACTACCAATATAAGAAGACCATACTAGTATATGGTAGCCATGTTGTGCAAGTTTTATGGGTAACCGGACACAACACAATTTCCTTTGTCATATATTCCATTAATTTATTTTTGTGCGGATGTAGGCACCTCATTCAACTGGGTAGACATATTTTCTGAGAATATTAAAAGTGAAATTTCAGTTGTTACACAAGCACAACCAAGAATCTTCCCCAGTTTCCATATGGATTCCTATATTTTAGACATAATGTGCATAGCTCACAAATACCCAAACATGGGATGGACTTTGTTACCCATTGATGTCGCCATCCATATTTACTACAAAATGCTCTAGGAACACAAATACCAAACATATTATCAAAGGATCTATGAACACTTTCTTACCCCACTGTATGAGTTCATTTTTTTCACCTCCCCGCCCTGTATGAATGACAAGGCCATAGCAGTTATAAGAAGGATTGGGGATTTGTATCTGATTGAGCATGGTACGTATATAAGGATATACGGTGCAATGAAACCACCTCACCTACTTCCTAGGTTCGTCCCAGATAAACTTGTGCTACAAGAAGTAGCATACCAAACAATCATAGATGGGGTCAGAGGAATGTTATATAGATCAAAGAAATCCATTTGGCCTCTTTTTCCTCTCTTCATTGGGAACTACTTCTTCAAAAACACCAAACAATCCCAGATAGAAGTAGACATCTTGGTCTCCTACCATTTTGGGGAGGAAATATTCAGAAGACACGATTGCAAGAAAATTTTCAAATATCATCTTCATAGCATGAGAATCCCTTATGAATACACCATCGAGTTCTGGGAAGAAGAAGAAGTACATCAAAATGACAAAACCTATGATGAGGTTATTTTCAATAGGCGAGGTCAACCAAAAGGTAGGTATTTTCAATAGGCGAGGTCAACCAAAATGCAGAGAAAGATGAAGCTGAGAGATCTTCCCCCATCTCCCCCCTGACTCATTTAGGTTCTACAGAAGAAGAAGAAGAAGTAACAACCGAAAAAAAGAGGAGGGAAAAATAGAATGTGTTGAACAAGAGAAATGATGATAAAAAGAAACAAAAGCTAGAAGTTGACAAAGAAAAATCCAGGGAAGAAAGAGAAGCAAGAGAAAAAGTGGATGTCAAAGTGAAAGTTGTTTCCGAAAAAGAAAAAGAGTTAGCAAAAGAAACAAGGGTAGAAACAGAATTAGAAGAAAGGGAAGCAACAAATAAATTTGTTGAAGAAGAAAGGAAGAAGAAAGATGCAGAGGATAGATAAGGAGAGACTCACCCAATGGACTTGGATGTCCCTGGAACATCCACCGCAAGAGAAGGAATAGAAACAACAAGTAGTGGTTTGGGTCTCAGGCCTTTGGAACCTTTTAGGTCGACTAAAATATTGGACATCCGGAGTTTCACGTAAGATAGAAAACCTGGTTGGACCGTACAAGAAAAGGTTAAAAGGGTTCCAACAACTAAAGGAGCTCCTTTATCAATAGTAACTCGGGTGCCCGTTATAGGAGATGTCAGGGAGAACCATGTGGCAACATCTAGGGTAGGATTTTCATTCATGGATGCAACTGTGGATAATATACAAAGGTTTTTCCAACAAAATGAGGAAAAGGAAATGAAGATAAAATATCTAGAAGAGAAGCTCCAACAAGTTAGGATAGATGATATAAGCCTTCTCAATTTTAAAGCCAGCACAGAAAAGGTGAGAAATGAGTTGGAAGGTGCCATCATCGATATGTATTCCAACCTACATCTCCTCCAAAACGTATTTACAAATGTTATTGAACAAAAAAATCAGATACAGATGCAGCTAACGCAATACAACACTATCCATGAAGGTATAGGAGATATTGATACTTGGATAGCAGAAAATCATGATGTGCCTCCTGAGTTATACAGACCCTCAAAATCGGCAAGGAAGATAGATATGTATGTGCTATACCATTTCCAACAGGTAGGGAAACGAGTAGACAAGGAAGTGACTAAAGAAATGGGGATCTGCTCAAGAACTCACAAATTTTCTCGGGAATTGATAAGGCATGGTCGACTTCCAAGGTTAGATGAACTTGGGAAGAATTTGATAATGGATGAATTAGTGAATTCAGTTCAGGAAGGTACAAGTAGAAGGAGACAAATAGTTGAAACATCAACTTTTGTCTCAACCGATCTTATTGATCAGCATTTACTACAGCCAACAAAGCTCCATACTATGATACAAGATTACATGACAAGATTAGAAAAGGATATGAACACCTTGGATGATATCATTTCCTTGATCGATGCAATGTTGGAGAAACTATCTTACAGGAGGATTGAAGCACTGTATAATTAGTTGGAAGTTTGGACGGATTACATCTATAGAAAAATACCATAGGAAAAGGACAAACCATTGTTTTCTCTTTCGTCTTTTTCCTAACTATCTCAAGTTTCATCCCTTTGTGCCACTTGTCATAATAAAAGGGAATGCAAATATTTTTGTAACTACCTCTTCAAGAAGAAGGAGAAAAGACAAATAAGAGTTACTATTGTTTGTATAAAAGAGATTAGATACTCTAAGATAAGGAATTTTAGACTTTTGGATTTTCAAGCATTGTATAGACCCAAGAACTGTTTCAAGAACTTATACAGTATTAATGAATATTGAGAAGCCCTCATGGCCTGTATTGGTAGAAGAAATTCTATGTAGAAATTGATTGAAGATTTGAAATACTTCAAGTGAAGATGTTTGTTGTTTCTATGGACTGTAAGAATGCTTTGTTTGTTGTAGACTAATTATTATGCAATCTAAATCATATTTATTGCAGTTATTGGTATTTCTTTGAATATTTACATGCCTTGAGTTTCGTAATTTGTTACAGTATATGTGATTGTAATATGTACTAATATGATTATATACTTATATATGCTATTGCTTCCAAATCTTTCTCTTTTTATAGATCTAACTGTATTAAAGTTGTTTTAAGTTTTGGTTGCATTATAACTCACCGGTTACTTTAGATTTGGCTCCTAGCTAGGATAGGTTAGCATAGATTAGTAATATATTGGTTGTCTTTACATACATGGTATTCATCTACATCGCTGCATTGCATCCATCATCACATCGGTACATCGGACCTTAACTGGTAACAAAAGAAAAGTTAGCAATAATGGCAGTCGGGCCAAATTCCGGATGGAACTCCTAAACCAAACAGTGTATAGTCTAATTGAGATCTTATACCAAGAAGTACCCCTTGCGGTTGTCAAGAAACTTTGGACCCCTTAACACAACCCTCCTTTGTTTCCTCGGACTTGCATAACTTCAAAGGTATCAATGAGTACCTTCAATAAACCTTTCATAAAATAATAGATATTTAATGTTCTCAATAGGTGTTAATAGGAGACCCTTTCTCTCTTATTTATACTTTCCTAGTAGCTTCCTCTAGGGGTTATCTTCTAACTACTTTACCGAACTTCATTCTTTTAGGGATAGCCCACTTCTAACCACTTTGTCCACTTACAACCACTTTATCCACAAATAGTAAACTCACCACTTTTAGTTGAAACTAACTTATTTTTAATTATTTTCTTTTTGCAACAAATTAACTCATGATTAAATCCTAATTATAACCACTTTGACTAGTAAACGTCTTCTAGGATATTCTAGAATAAATTGACTTCTTTGACCTTCTAGGGGCTTCTAGATAACTCATGAGGGTTTTGCAACTTCACAAATCCATAACTCCCTAACCGTGAGGAGTTATGTGATGTACCACATATTACTGGAAATGCAATGACATGTACTATACATCCAGAATAGTCTTACCTACATATTCACTAATATTCATGCCTATATACCTCAAAAAAACTTGGGTCCCTTAACCATACTACTGGAGCTAGCGGAATTTGCTACCGGACTTGCTTCAAGGGTTGACAGAAATGAAAATGAACCCAATTAATCAACAAATGATCGGTAATAAAATGATGTATCACTGTGTTCAAATTCAATACTTATATTTGCATAGTCTAGACTCGTACCATGATAGATTATTTTGAAGAACTCAAGTTAATTACGAGCATCAAATCTTTTGTGCTCCTACCCGACCTATATTGATTGTACCATCCTTCTCAACATTGGTACTTGTAAAGGATCAATTTGTTCAATCCCTTGGTTCCAAATATCCTCTATTTGATTCTAAGACATAACTCCAATGTGTATCCATTTGTGGCTATGATCTACATTTTTTCATGGATCCATTGTGTATTTTTTCTCATGTCCATTATTACTACTTCTATATATATTACATGGATCCACTATGTACATATTTCATGTCCATGGACATCAGTTA
Organism: Picea engelmannii; assembly: GCA_009831015.1. Lineage (NCBI taxonomy): Eukaryota > Viridiplantae > Streptophyta > Pinopsida > Pinales > Pinaceae > Picea > Picea engelmannii. Next base: position 127,061 of record ML800509.1, read on the forward strand.
TTCTTTTATCACTCACGGATCCATAATGTACTTAATTTGGTGGTCATTCTTACACCATACTCAAGCATGGGAATTTTCGACTTGACAAGAGAGTATCTTACTTTTTTTGTTGTTGTGGGTATTGTTCCAGTATTGGTCTTCAACTACTCCTACCCAATGTCCCCTCCACAATATCATGACTACTGTTGATCATCCAGCCAACTATGTATTCAACAACTCAATCGAATTTCTATAGTTTTCAGTCGACTAACCGAATGATTGTCTCCAGAAGGAGTAGGATGAACCATCAGAACCTGAGGTTCCAACATGGAGATTATTCTCTAATTTTCTTTGTCCTATATGTCACTAACCCAGCTTACTCATGTCTTGAAACCAATGTTTTATCCCTTTTCCATGCGGAATTCATATTTCCATGGCATAGAAATATTTGTGAATATTGAAAGAACACGATGAGCCTCTATAATGCTTATCTAAAGGGCCCATCAAAGACATGTTTTTTTACTACTATGTACCTAAGAACTCACCTTCTTTACCATGCCTATTATTAAATATGGTTTTTTTCAATTTATTTAATGAATGATTTTGAGTTTGAGATATGACGAGTAATGCTTATGTTTTTTCCTAAATTTTATGATAAAAAGTGTATACATAGCCTAAACTCCATAGGTTGAACTACTCGTGGATGGATGGAGATACCGACACATGGAGAAAATCAAGGAATCTTGTCCTCACCTACCACTAGATCCGTTGCCAAGAGATTAAAGAGCCACTATTTTCAAACTCAAACTTAAAGGATCTAGAAGATAGCCAATGAAGACAAGGATTCTAAAGGAAGGAATGTTGGGGAGTGAATCCCCCCAATCCCTCCTTGATTTAAGGCTAGCGATGAACTTTATAGAAGTATAAATATACCTCAAGGATTAGCCTTGAGGAGGAGGAAGTTGGATACAATATTGAATTATTGTATATTGTTATTGTACTCATATAATTTAAGGATTTGGGGATATGATCCATGATGTACTTTTGTGATTAATTAATGAAGATGATTTATTTCTCATCTCATTAGTCTTTTTCAGGTTCCTTGTTCTTCTTGGGTAGGGACCACTCAAGAGGGCTCAAGGACCCTTCTATAATTTCATTTTTACATTTTTTTTTTAGCTTCATCTTTTAGTTATTTTCAAATAGTTAATCCAACACATCATTTTGTTAATGACTGTAGTGTAGCTCTGTTTGACATGAAAAAATATGTTTGTGACTATAATTTATTATGCTTCTTGTAGATGTTATTAAAATTTTATAGGAGCTCATCAATATTATTTTTTAGGATCATAATTTCATCCCCATATCATTACAACATGTTTTGATGTTATCATTAGTTTTAGGAAGAGTTAATAATCTATTTGAATATTTCCTAATTTTTCTGCAGACTTCCTATAGAACAATTACAAATCTTGTATAATTGTTAATAGTTCATGTAGGACAATTCATATTAGAATTTCGTGCAATCATTTCACTTCATTCATGATGGTTCTTAATGTTCATAAGATGGTAACACGATATGGTACTTCATAAGTGGCTAGGAGATTAGATAGGTACAAATATTTCCATATGTTAGCATAGTTTCATTCAACAAAAGAAATTATGTTTCTTTGATTAGTTTCCTTTATGCCATTAGATTAATTTCCTTTCAACGATGTCATATTAGAATAGTTTCTCTTCAACAATGTGTGATTTCCCTTGCAGCAATGTGTGATTAGAATATTTTATCTTCAATAATGTGTGATTAGAATCAATACTCAATCATGAATTCATTCAATTCAATTATCTTCTTTCTAAGTGATTTATCCTCCCTATGAAGTGCTCAGAGTAAGACCTAGGATATCATCAGTCCCAACCACGACTAAGGAAGTGGTAGTATCAGTGTTGCTATTCCAAGAGTAGAGGGCACGGGGAGATAAGAAATAGAAGTAAAGAGGTTGAAATTGGGCATCCCTTATTGTTGTTAGAATATTTTAATTCATAGTAACATTACTTCTTGGTTTTGGGATCTAGCAAGCTATATTTTCTCACCTAGACTTTCATCCTTATATTCTACTCCTTGCAAAATTGTACCCCAATTTTCCACTGATAGGATAAGTGGGGATTGGTCACTGGGATGATTGATCCCTTATAATCTATTATGTAGTCCTTTATTTCAATCAGTTACAACTTTTATTGCAATTGAATTTCAAGTTCCATTGTTCATTGTACTTCTTAATTTTTACATTCTAAGAGTTAGCATGTTTCAATTCTAAATAGATAGTTGTCCTAGTGTAGTTTGAACATATAGTGCATAGTAACTCATATGTTTGCATGAACCCTCAGTTGATATTTAAGGTGAGGAGCTCAACATTTAGGTGAGGAGCTCAACATTTTTTTTTCTATTCCTTGGTCCTACTCATCACTTTTTTCAGACGTCATCCATGACATAGTGAAAATATACATGGATGACTGCACTCCATATGGAAATTATTTTAGTGAAGAATTAATTAAACTTGATAAAGTTCTCCAAAGGTGTGAATAAATGAACCTCTCCCTTAGCCATGAAAAATGAAACATGCTTATGAATGAGGGGTTTTTTTGGGATACCATTTTTCTTATAGAGGGATTGAAGTGGATCAAAACAAAATAAAGATCATAAAATGTATACCTACCCCTCTAAAACAAAAAGATGTTAGAATCTTCCTTGGACATGTAGGATGTTATAGAAGATTCATCAAATATTTTAGCAAATTGGCATCTCCTATGTTTACCTTGGTGTCTAAATATATAGACTTATGTTGGACACCACAATGTCAAACTGCATTTGAAAATATTAAGGAAAAACTCATAACGGCCCATATTCTTCAAGGTCCCAGTTGGACTCTTCCTTTTCACATCCATACAAATGATTCAGAAAAAGAAATAGGGGCAATTTTGGGACAAAATGAAGATAAGAATCCTTATGAAACTTATTTTATAAGCAAAAACTTGTCTAGTGAAGAACTGAAATATACGGTCACTAAAAGGGAATGTCTTGCAATGGTTTGTGCTCTAAATAAATTTATAATTTATGCTACAAAATATCAAGGTTTTGAGCATACAACATTCTTCTATAAAATACTTAATGAACAAAGATTACATTAATGAAAGAAAAATTATATGGTTGTTTTTATTGTAGCAATTTTGTCTAACCATTCTTGACAAGTCAGGAAATCAAAATGTTGTTACATATTTTTTGTCAAGACGAACAAATCCTGTAGATGAAGACATGATAGATGATCATTTCCCAAATGAACACCATTTTTCAATTTCAATACAAACCCCCTAGTTTGTTGACATAGACAACTATTTGACAACATGGAGGTTTCTTCAACGTCATTCCTAGAGGGGTAGATGTAAAATTTTTAGAAATAGTAAAACATACACTTAGATTGTAGGGTATGTGTTCAATCTTGGGTAAGATCAGATATTAAGGAGATGTATAAGAGAAGATGAAGTGCATGACATATTACGTGTCTTTCATGGTGAACCATGTGGGGGACACTATTCAACAAAGAGAATATCCTACAAAATCTTACAGGTTGGTTACTATTGGCCTACATTTCACAAGGATGCTCAGTAGTATAATTCTCACTATGATGAGTGTCAAAGGATGGGAAGACCCACAAAAAGAAATGAAATTCCCTTACAACCCCAAATATCACTTGGACCTTTTGATAAGTGGGGTTTGTACTTTGTTTGGCCTATTGACCCTCCTTTAGGAAAAAATAGATACATCCTAGTGTGCACTGATTACTTAACCAAGTGGGATGAAGTAAAAGAAATTATATCTAGATAACATGTTTTCAATATCTAGATACCCTAAGGAGATACTCACAAACCAAGGAGCTCAATTTACCTCCAAACTTATAGAAAACATCATGCAACAACATTGCATTCACCACAGGAAATCCACTCATTATCACCCAAGAGCTAATGGAAAAGAAAAAGTGACCAATATAGAGTTAGAGAGCATCCTCACCAAGACAATCAACATGAAAAAAATAAACTAGGAAAGAAAGTTGATAGAGGAAGTATGGGCATATAATATAGCATGGAATACTACAATAGGGCTTACACCCTATGAGCTAGTTTATGGTAAGAAGGCCATACATCCCATTGAGTTTGAATTTTTCACCTTAAGAACAAGATATAAAATAAATATGGACATCTCATTAGCACAACCATAAATATTTCAACAATTAAATTCCTTATATGAATATAGAATGCAAGCACTCTTCCACGTTGAGGTAGTACAACTAAAAAGAAAAATACGATGTGATAAGAGCATCAAGTCTGGAAAATTAAAAGAAGTATATTGAGCCCTATTGTTTGACTCCATATTTAAAGAATTCAAATTAAAAATGATGACAATATGGTTGGGGCCATACATCATTGAGAAGTTTCATGACAATGTCTTAGTTCAAATAAGGACTATAGATGAAGAAATGAGTATGTTATTAGTGAATGGATTTAGGCTCAAAATATACAGCAAGCCTATAACAAAAAAATAATTTAAAAACACAATAATAGAATAGAATATGGATGTGGTTGACATCATATATGCTCTCAATCTATCCAAATTCTAAGAAAAAAAGAAAAAATAATAATAATAAATACCTAGATGAAAACCTCATTGAGGCATCTAGGACAAGTCTCTGATTGAAAACCATCATGGAGGAAATATTAGACTTGAGAAAAAAAAATACCTCATCATGAAAACCTTCAAAGTCATGATAAGGTATGGAAATGGTGAAAACCAACAATGGTATCATTGCCTTGAGAAAAAATGAAAAAAGAAAAAAAATAGGAAAAATACATAATGATATTTCTTTGCAGGTATTAATGGAAATGCATATTAACCAAGAACCTCACAAAAAAATCCTCAAGATCCACCTCACAATAACAACAATTCCAAGCATCCAACAAAAACACTGGACAATCAACAAAAATCTTGGGTGGCCAAATCCATTCTATAACAATTCTAAGTTAAGTATGAGATTAAGTATTCAATTATTAAGCTCTGAGTTAAGTATGATATTTGTAGTTATTTTTTACAAACATCAAGAAGATGTCAAAATTCTCTGAGGGCTCATTGCATACAACAATGCTGCAAAGAAAAGCCACAGTGCACTAAGAATAAGGAAACATATAAACTTATGTTTTCACACAATAGTAGATTCAGAAAATAAGAGATGAGTAGAACCTTCAACTTTCCAAATCTCATCTCCAATCATCATCACCATATCATATTTACAATGTCCATAATAAATATCTTCGTCAACATTCAAACCATACCCATTTTTTCATTTTTTCATATTTCTATTATTTAATCAAATACCTTCATCAACTACACTCTTTTTCATTATATCACTTTCATATTCCCCAACATCACTTGCATACCCCTATCCTAATCTCCAAAAGATTTAAAACTTCACTTGGGCCAATTAAACGGTCTACATGACAACTTACAGGAAAAAGGGTTTTCTATAGGAAAATCTATAGGATGTCACAAGACGCTACAACAACAACTTTTTTTGAGAAAAAACATTTTTTTCTAGAACAATGAGCATCATTATGGCCAAGACCATATGGGAAAAAAAATATTTTTCTTAATTCCATAATCTACAGGAAGCTACAGGATTTCAAAAACTCTACAACAAGCATATTTTTTTAAGAAAATAGATTTCTTATTTTACAAAGAGAATCAACATGATCAAACCCATACA
>ML800509.1:132864-149210 GCA_009831015.1 Picea engelmannii
AACAAAAAAAAAAAAAAAAACTTCACTTTCACCTTTATAGAATGATCTATTTTCTACAAGACCATTTTACTGTTCACAACATACACTACATTAGCAGTGTTTACCTGCGTGCAACAACTTAAGGACAAATGATCAACAAGACATACCTCGTTAAAAAGAGATCATGCAAAAAAATTAGCAGGTACTCTTAATCCACTCTCAAAGTATTCATTTCATAATTTGCAATAAAAACACCATATATTTTTTGCATGGTCATATAAAAGGTTCAACATGTAAAAGATGAAAAAATTGAGGTAGGGCTCGTACTCCATGTCACTGGGGTTGCACTAATGATAGAAATATGGGAAAATGAGTAAGATAATTGCAAATAATGGAAAAATGACTCGAGATAATGATGACACAATGAATGAGATAAATTACCATTAAGATATATAATTGCATATTTGTCACATCAAATTGGAGTGCTAAGAAATAAAAAACTTGAGACAAGAGTTTCTGCCCCTGGTATTTTCACTCCACAAGTAAACTCATAAATGCAATAGCCATCCCCAATATTAGTAATCCAACCAAAGCACAAGAAGTCTTCTTCAAGAAAGAAAAGGGTTCAACACTATGAGAATCTGAACAAAACAAAATTTGATCTTTTAGAAGAAATTTGAAACCTCAAACCTAAAAATAAAGTTTGGTAGAATCCTCAACCCTATTGGAATTATGTTTTTTCTCTCAAGTTAACTATATAAAATTGTTTTCTCTAGTTCCCTGAGAAACTATCCTCATAGTTTTTCATGCTACTATCTAATAAGCTTTCTAATATTCCATACGATAGGCTTTCTCTGCACAAACCCACAATTGAGATCAAGGTGCTATTTGAATAATTTTTCCTCAAGACTATGAGCCACCAATGGCTACAATCATGTAGGTTATAAAAAACAATTCTTCTATAAAACCTTGCATCAAGTCGAATAGAACTCGACTCTCTTCTCAGTTTCCAAAGGTACCATAAAATATGCTTATTTTGCAAAAATTGCATAATTGCCTCAATTATTCTACAAAATAACTCAACCCTACAATTATTCCATCCACATGTGATCTCTCCTAAAGGATAAAGTTTTTCATAGGGAACCATAACCTTTCACCTTATATCCTATAGGAAATTGATCAGGGTCCTCATGTTTGGTTACTTTATATCCATTCTCTTTTTTTTGCGTCCTAGACATATGGTCCAAAACCTTGTAGTTTTCCATGCAAAAAGATTGAGGGTTAATTTCTCTTATCATGAATAAGAAACCCTAACCACACTACTTCTAGAGCATATGAATACAAAGTGCAATAAAAATATTGAGAAAGATAGAAATTATAGAAATTAACTCAGTTTGGTTACCATCTCATCACCCATAACAATTATCTTTTTTTCTAAACTTAAAAAAGGAAAGAATGAGGGTTGGGTTCAAAAGAAGGGAACCCACATAACCCTCCAAGTTTTATGAAAACACTAAAGTAGTTGAAATATTCCATAGAAGCCACTGGTTTGGTTATTTTGATAGATAGATGGGATATGATGATGAAGTTTCTCTATAATTTGCATTAAATTTTCAGAATATCAGGGGTCAAGAATATGTAATTGCAGTAAGGGGGCTAGAGATATTGGTTGATGAATATTATATTAGTAGAGTATCCATATTTCATATGGGTTTCCTATGGGAAAATGAAGAGAGGAGAGAGGCCAAAAATGAAAATAATATTTTCTTCCATAGAAGACAAAAATAAAGGGAGAGTCTACCTCAACCTTGGCCTAAGGTAGCATACCACATTATTAAATACATCTCCTATGAAGGGAGAATGAGTGTGGTATATGCCTATCACTTCAAGCTCCTCCATTATTTAAGACACCTCTCCAACCAGGAACCAAAAAACATGTTAGGGACCTAACCCCTCACGTAGGTAGAATAATATATTTCCATGTAATAAAGGTAAATATTAATAAGGTCTAGAAATAAGGAAGAATAAGTCAAATGTAAGAACACCTAATAGAAGCGTTTGCTTCTAGAAGGATATTCCTCTAGATTGTTCTTTTTATAGACATATTTAGTATAAATAGGAGTAGAGGGTATGAGAAGTTTTTTCTTGGATATTATTTTAACAGAGCTCTGCTCTGTTGGAGGTTTCCCCCTCAAAGAGGAAAGTGGACATTGCTCTCAGTAATCAAAGTTTTCTTTATGGTTTTATCCTGGTATTATTTTGGTATTGTTGTGGTGTTTTTCTAGTTATATCGTTGTTTATAGGCCATTTATAGCTAATTATTTATGTTATGTGTACTATTTTATATCTAGAATATTACATGTGGTATCAAAGTACCTTCCTCAATAGAAAATTGTGGGGTAATTTTTTTTATTAGGGTAGAGACGTATTTCGGTGTCTTTAAGATACAAAGATATGTCGTTACACGCATAAACTCGCGATCTGGGATTCATACACGCAGGAAATACAATTGGTACTTAAGTGCACATATGTTGGCCACCCTTGTAATTTGGTGCCCCTTCAAGTGGTAGTGCATCAGAAAACACCTGTATACGGATCGACCTAGATATCTTGAATCCCTCCATATATAAATTGATCGGTCACCTGAATGTTATAGTTCCACTGAGAACATCACTCGGGAAGATCCTCTCTAGTACCTGGGTAGTCAGGTAGTACGGCTAAGGGCACGATCTAGCCTCCTTAGTTGGTGCCCTGAGATATTGGGTTGAGTACTACTGTTGGACCCTGCACGTATATCAGAGAGCTATAGCACAAGGAAAACCCTTGTCTCTAGAACCCTTGAATACCCTAACCCTTTGGATGGAAACAAAAATAGAACTGACAAGATCTATTTTCGTGCAACTGTGTCTCCTGCATTCGGGTTGCGAAATTACTACACATTTCTTCCTGTTAAGCATTTGGGAATTTCTCACTGTAGTATTCTTCAGATCAAAGTATAACTCCATAGGAGTAAAAAAAAAAAAAAAACGGGATCCTTTTGGCACCATTATTTGAGACCTATCCTGTTGGATTTCTCTCTTCACCCTTATCGCAGTCATGCCTATGTCGTGGACCCAACCCCCTTCCAACACCCTTATTTGGGCTTTACCCCATTGGATTAAAATCGTCTCCCTAATCATTGTGATACACTTCACCCATAACCCATTTTATGTGTGGTCCAACCCACCCCTTTTCGTGTTCCCTCTTCATCATGGCCCACACCCATAGCCAAGACTTGGAAGCTCGCTTCAATGCCTTTCACTCTAATTTCATAGAAACCCAACAAGAAGTGAGACAACTCAGTGCCAATATTGTCACCGTCAATAAAAACATGCATTCCTCCATCAATGCCAAAATAAAGGACCTCAAATAAGACCTCAAACAAGACCTTGCTACCCAGCTTGAATCCTTCACTACGATGATCTACTCCAAGATGCATATCCATGCATATATTCCCTCATTAGACCCACATTTGCAAACCGAAGGTGAAACTTCCTCTCATTCCCAAAATTTCATCCCCATCACTTTCAATGACCTATGCCTTCCGCGTGTGGATGTGACCAAATTTGATGGCTCAGATCCCATTGGTTGGGTAACTCAAATGGAACAGTATTTCTCTTTGTATGGCATTATGGATGAGTTGGCCAAACTCCGATATGGTGTTCTCCATCTAGATCAATAACGTTGGCAATGGTGGAAATGGAGAAAAAATGTCCGCCAAGGGTATATTGCTTGGACACACTTTGTGGCAGAGCTTTATGAACGCTTTGACACTGAAACCAACCATTTAGGCCATTTGACAAAGTTGAAACAATCTGGCATAGTGGAGGACTTTATAGTTTCTTTTGAGCGATTGGATTTTCGTACACAGGGCATGTCTGATGCTTTGTTCCAATATTTTTTTATCAGTGGCATCAAGGATGAGATTTGTGGGCATGTCCTCATGGCTCAGCCTCAGAGTTGGTTGGATTCTACTAAAAGAGCTAAAGAAGCACAACATGTTGTCTCTTCCCAAAACCAAAAACCCTCCTTTATTCCTCGCACTAAACCAATCACTCCCACTTCTCCTTCTACTCCACTAAAGATCCAGAAATTGACCAGGGCTGAAATGGTTGAACGCCAACTCAAAGGCCTTTGTTATAATTGTGATGACAAATATTTTCCTGAGCACAAGTGTAAGGAACAAAAGATTTTTATGGCCATCTCGGAGGATGTTTTGGAAGATGATGTTGAGGCTCCCCTTGTTTCTATGTCACCTGAACCCACTGACATGACCCCTCCCTCAGACCGTCCCGAAGTAGAACCAATCATTTTCCTAAATTATCTCACTGGCTTCTCTGTTCCCCAAACCCTCAAGATAATTGGTTACATTAATCATAGTAAGTTCATCATTCTTGTTGATAGTGGAAGCACCCATAATTTTATTCATTGTTGCATTTCCCAAGAAACTCATTGCTATATATGTGTCGTCAATAATTTTAAAATCTTGATTTCCAATCGTGGTTCCATGAAATGTGGAGGGCGTTGTGAAAATGTGTGTCTCCAAATTGGTGAGTACCACATGAAATATCATATGTTTTCCATCGACATGGGTGGTTGTGACATTGTGTTGGGTGCATAATGGATAAGGACTTTGGGTCCCATTCTCGTGGATTTTAAGGAATTAACCATGCAATTTGACTAGTAGGGCCAACAATATAAGTTCCAAGGCATCACTATCAGTTCCTCGGAGATCATCAGTTCCCATTGCATGGAAAATCTACTAAAAAAAGGTCATTCTGGCATTATTTCCTAACTACAAGCCATACAAGCCATTGAGACACCCTATGTGATGCAGGACCTCCAATCCATCATTTTTAAACATCAAGTGGTTTTTTCCACTCCCCAGGGAATCCCTCCTTCTCATGGTTTTCATGATCATTCCATTCCCCTTGTCCCAAGAATCCTTCCTCACAATATTCATCCCTATCATCATCCCTTTTCCCAAAAAAATGAAATTGAGAAAATTGTTCAAGAATTGCCCAATGCAGGTGTTATCCTCCCTAGTACAAGCCCCTAATCTTCTCCTGTGGTCATGGACATTAAGAAATAAGGTTCTTGGTGCATGTGTCCTGACTTCCACGCCCTCAACAAACTCACCATTAAAGACAAATTTCCCATTCCTTTCATTGATGACCTCTTGGATGAATTGAGTGGTGCCCAGTTCTTTACTAAACTTGATCTTCGTTCTGGATACCACCATATCTGTATGAAAGAGGTAGACATTCCTAAGACTGCATTTAGAACTCATGAGGGCCACTATGATTTTTTGGTCATGCCCTTTGGCTTGTGTAATTCTCCCTCCACTTTCCAAAGCCTCATGAATCATGTCTTCCATCCTTTTCTCCGTCATTTTGTCTTAGTTTTATTTGATGATATCCTCATCTATAGTAAAACTTGGACAACCCATCTTTCTCATGTGGATCGAGTTCTCCATATACTCTCTCAGCACCAGCTTTTCCTCAAACAATCTAAATGTGATTTTGACGCCTCAGAAGTCAAGTACTTGGGTCATCTTGTTGGAAAGGTTGGTCTCAGGGTGGATCCTAAAAATATTGAAGCTATGCAATATTTTCCTCACCCAAAGACTCTCAAAATCTTGCGTGGATTTCTGGTTTTAACAGTTTATTATCGCAATTTTGTTAAGAATTATGGAAATATTGTGACACCTCTCACTGCTCTCCTTAAAAATAATTCTTTCACTTGGACTCCAGTAGTTTCTTAGGATTTTCAAACCTTGAATATGGCAATGTGCACCACTCCATTCCTAGCCCTTCCTGATTTCACAAAGACCTTTGTCCTAGAATGTGATTCTTATAGGAATGGAATTGGCATAGTCCGTATAAAAGAAAGTCAACCTTTGGCCTTTACCAGCAAACAATTGTTAGAGCGAAATTTGGGAAAATAAATATATGAAAAGGAAATGTTGGCTATTCTACATGTCGTGGATCTTTGGAGCCCTTATCTATTAGGGAAACGCTTCCAAATTAAAACAGATCATCAAATCCTCAAGTATTTTATGGAACAACATCTTTCCTCCCCAGAGAAACAAAAATGGGTGACTAAGATATTTGGATATGATTATGACATCATTTACAAGAAAGGAAAAGACAATGTGGTTGTTGATGCACTTTCCAGAAAATATGAAGATGAAGGGTCCCTTTTTTCTCTTTCCTTCATTGTACCATATTGGCTCCAAGTTGTTCGCTAGGAATGGCTACATGATCCTAAAAGTTCACATCTAATACAACAATTGCAGGCCAATTCTCTAGTCTCCCTAGGGTACTCTTGGCTAAATGATGAGCTTTGATACAAAGGTCGTTTGTATTTAAGTAAACAATCAAAACTTGAATCCATAGTACTTTATGAGCTTCATGCTACACCCACCACTGGGCACTCAGGGTTTACCAAAACCTATGATCGGGTCAAACATTTTTTTTTCTGGGATGGTATGAAACAGGACGTTCACAATTTTTTGGTTGAATGTGATGTTTGTCATCGCAAAAAGGGAGAAACAGTCAAATCTCCTGGCACACTACAACTTGACACAAACCTATCGGCCCTCATGCCGAGATCCGCTCACAGGATCGTTCTATATGCCCTTAAGCTGGATCGACTCTTCCGATTCCCACTAGAATCTGCAATTTATCGATCCACATGTCCTTTTTCGCAACTCGCAATCTCGCGAGTTCGCGAGTTGTGACTCCCGACTCTTCCTTCTCAAATCCGAAATACCCGAGATCACAAAATGGTTATAACTCCTTCTCTTTCAGCACCTTCTGTGTGTGTGAACACTGGCTAGTCTTATATGCCAGCGCCTCTCGCAACTTGCCACTTCGCGAGTTTCACCCTCGAGCTCACATACTCTTGTCTCGCGAATTCTCGAGATGTGAGAAGTCAACAGAATATTGACTCCTTCCTCCAGGCGACGCGTGTCTGCCTATCTACTTCTCGGGCCCACTTCGTGGTTCTGCCATGTGTCCCTCGTGCTCGACTTTCGCACTTCATGACTTCGCAACTTCTGATGTCGAAAACAACTCCTTTCAACCTCTGAACCCCCGAATGCGCGAAATGCGATGGGGTTCCTGATCCAACGGTCCTCCCGTGACCTGGATCCGATGGTTATCCTCACTCCTTGCAATTTTGTGACTTCATGACTCGGAGCACCCAAATCTTGAGCTCTCACCCTACGAACCTCTGAGTTCTGCGAGATCCTCTGATCTCTGCCACCTGTCCTCCTCCTAATGGACAGATGTGATTCTCTCGCGGTTTCTCTACTCACGACTTCGGGACTTTTGGGACAAAAGTATCGACCTCTTATTTGTTGATATGCCAAAACGACGAAATTCCAACACCTCTTCTACGTGGGTCCCATGATATAACTTCCTGCCTTTTTGGAGTTCTTGAACTGAGTAACTTCTCAAATCTGAATGCTAAACCTTCAGCTCTCCAACCCACAAAACCTTGAATTGGTCAATGAAAGTCTAACCTTTGTGTTGGATAATATGCCACCTGTCCACTCTCAGATGGACAATCCTAATCCTCTTCATGATTTCTCCTTTTGTGACCTCTCGAATCTTGAGGCAAGGCTTTCAGTTCTCCAACTCACGAAACCTCGAAATGCGATTTCGTGAGTGATCCAATGGCCCCTGTTGGTTCAAATCCTATGGCCTGATTTCTCCTAAGCCGACACATAGAAAAAACACCCACCATAACCTTCTTGCTCCTCTGCAATATTTGATGACTTCCGAGACTTCGTGAATCCTCCACGGAGGATTCTGACCGTCAAATTCCTCCTTGACGATTTCTGCGAAATGAACATGGTATCTCCTTTCAGAATTGGTCCACCTACGAAAAAACTTCACTACACCTCCTTTCAACACTTAAGGCACTAAATCTCTTGAGATTTTCTTCGACAGCTTCGAAGACCCTATCCCTCCTGAGCTTGATTGAAAAATCCTCAAGTCCTTTTGGGGAAAATTCCTACGCTCACTCCTTGCAGCAATTCTTCAACAATTTCGCTCAAGTTGCAAACTCTGAGACTTCACTCGGCCTACGCACTCCTTGCATGGCTCCTGTGCTTAACTTTCACTTATGTGAGAATGAGAAAAACGTTATCTCTTCTGATCTTTCAGAGATGAACTCTGACTTTTGTCAACGCACTCCTTGCAGACAATTTCACTGCACTCCTTGCAGGAAAACTCTTGCTCAGATAGAGAAACAATTGAAACTCGTTCCTTACTCTCCCTCTCTTCAGATTTCAGACATTTAATATGAAATCATACATTTGCGCATCAAAACAAATGCATAACAGAGAGTAACAAGCATGTATAAATCAGCATGTACAACACAGAAAGCAATTGGACACCATGAGTCTAAATTAAAGGTCTTTTTATTAATCCAGAACTTTTGTACATGGGTTCTTCTACATAGCTCTCTTTTTTTTATTCTTTATGCTCTCTTCATCATGTTTCTAATCTTGCTAATGTTACAATGATACAAGTGAGGGTGTCTATATCCATTTTCCCTCCGCTCCTAAAACTGTCTAATCTAAGAATTCAAAGATACCTACTTACATTTACTATCATAAATGCCTCTTAGTCCTTTAGACGAGAGTGGGATGCTCAAGGTCTGATTACAATCAAGAATTATGCCCTTTCTTAATTGTTTCATTTGCATTTGGCATATCGAACCTCAAAAACATTCAAACAATTCATCATGTGCCAAAATGCGTTGGCATTTTCCCCACACTCGCTTGTTGTTGGTGATGCTCCTGCATCACAACTGCTTCTGATTCCACCTGCTATTTGGTGGGATACCTCTATGGATTTTATTGTAGGCTTACCTAAATCGGGAAATAAATCAGTCATCATGGTGGTAGTTGATCGTCTTTCCAAGTATGCTCATTTTTGTGCTCTTCAACACCCATTTATAGCCTCCATTGTGGCTCAAATTTTCATGGATCATGTCTTCAAGATTCATGGAATGCCTCATTCTATTGTTTATGATCATGACCTAACTTTCACCAGAAATGTTTAAGCTACAAGGCACCCAATTGCATCTCATCACATCTTATCATCCCTACACTAATGGTCAAACTGAAGTTGTCAACAAATGGTTGGAAACATATTTGAGGTGATTTGCATTGGAAAGGAAAAATCAGTGGGCTCAATGGTTACCACTAGTTGAATGGTGGTAAAACACTTATTACCATACAGCTACCTTCATGACTCCTTTTGAAGCGATATATGGAAAAAATCCACCTCCAGTTCTCTCATACTTGCCAGGTGTCTCGAAGGTCTAGGTGGTTGACCAAATGCTTACAATTCGAGAGTCTATTCTCCATACCCTCAAAGAGAATTTGGTCATGGACCAAAATCATATGAAGCAAAAAGCAGATCAAGGTCACTCTGAACGTCAATTTTTAGAAGGAGATCAGGTGTTTCTTTGACTACAACCTTACAAGAAAAATTCCCTCAAGACTGACCATTTTCAAAAACTAGTGCCCAACTTTTATGGTCTTTATATTGTTCTCAAGAATGTGGGATAGGTGGCCTATCAGTTAGCTTTTCCAAGTCATTCTAAGCTCCATCTTGTTTTTCATGTTCCATGCTTCAATAAGGTGATTGGAACTAAGTGTCAAACTCAAACCAACCTTCTGGAGTTGGACAAAGAAGGCTCCATTTGGCTACATCCACAAGTAGTTTTGGACCAGTGTGAGATTTGTCTACGTCAGTGAACCATCAAGGAAGTTTTAGTCCAGTGGAAAGATACAACTCCAGCATATGCCACTTGGGAACCAACTACCATTCTGCAACAATTTCCTCATCTCAAGCCTTGAGGACAAGGTTGTTTTTAAGGGGGAGTACATGTTAGGGACCTAACCCCTCACATAGGTAGAATAATATATTTCCATGTAATAAAGGTCAATATTAATAAGTCCTAGCAATAAGGAAGAATAAGTCAAATGTAAGAAGACCTAATAGAAACTTCCGCTTCTAGAAGGATCTTCCTCTAGATTGTTTTTTTGATAGACATATTTAGTATAAATAGGAGTAGAGGGTATGAGAAGTTTTGTCTTGGATATTATTGTAATAGAAATGTGATCTGCTAGAGTTTTTCCCCTTGGAGAGGAAAGTGAACATTGCTCTTGGTAATCAAAGTGCTCTTTCTATTGTTATTCTAGTATTACTTTGGTATTATTGTGGTGTTGTTCTGGTTATATCGTTGTTTATCTTCCATTTATAGCTAATTATTTATGTTCAGCATACTATTTTATATCTGGAGTATTACAAAAAAACCTTAGCATACCATGTTTCTTACTCCAATCCTTGAAGTAAATGAGAATCAAGGTCAAAGGGGGGGAATAGGACACACTATCCCACCATGGCCTCATCAAATTAATAGTGTCAAACACTTTGGGAAATATGAGATATATATTTTCTTGGGAAGATTTTGTGGACATGGATAGATAGGATTTCCTATAGGTACAATAGGCCATGAGGAATTGGAGCCAAGAAGAAGAGGAATGGAAAAGAAAAGAAAGAAAACCAACATGCTAGGGTCCTCTAAACATAAAAGAAAGAAAAATAAGGTAGATATAGAGAAAGAAGAAAAAGAAGTGGTTGATACCTTAATAAAACTTAGGACACCACCAACAATACCCCTAATTATTAAAATCACAAAACCTACTCAACAAAGGAGGAGATAGTCCTATAGAAAGAAGAAGGGTCTGACACAAAGAAGTCCAAAAATTATAACTCCCTTGTCTACCCCAATCAATATTGAGGATTACTCTAGCCCAGAGGATCCATAGGGAGAATAGGAAACATCTCAAGAAGGGGAGAATTCACTATGAAAACAAATGACACCAAAAAAAGAAAATCCACCACAAGTAGAAGGGACATCAAAAAGTAGGACACCAATAGAAAACCTTATACATTATACCTTGTTGAAATTGGAAAAGATTAAAATAGAATCCATTAAATGGAAAATAATGGAAAAAAGTAGCAAATGGAAACATAAAGAGGTCAACACGGGATATTTAGAGTAGCAACTTCAACATTTTCAAGATAAATTAAAGAACATTAGAATACAATAGACATAACACAACAATAAATAAATAACATAAAATCATAAATTGAGAAAGGAGATGGATGAATCCAAGAAAGAGCTCATTGCTAAGGATGAGAAGATAAAATTTATGGGGGCATATTTGGAAAGTATGGACAAGCTATCTCAGGAAAGCTTAGAATTCAAGTAACTAGTCAGGGTGCACACGTTGTTCCCTAGGGAACAATGGTACAAACACCAAATCTCAAGCATAGCTCAGTAGGTCAAATACTACATTGAGACTCCTAAGTACTTTTTGGAAACTTTCCAAGATTTCAACATAGAAGGAAAGGATAGGTTATGTAAATTTTATTTACATAACCTTTTCATTTCTCACCCTTACAAATGGAATCATAATCCATATGTAGGGGATGTACATATTATGGATTTTTCATCTTGGCTAAGGCATGAAGAGATCAATGATCTGTAAACTGCTATGGATATTCCACTAGAACAATTTGTCACAATAGATCTAATAAACAAAATTGAAATCTACACTATGAAGGTTAAATTCCTTTAGATTCAAAAATATAACAGCCACTGGAACTTTCAATCCCTCTAATTATCACCTAATAACATTTTATCCAAACAATTTCAAATCATGACTCCCTGTTGTAGGAAAATCCCCCTGCGGACAGGTGAATTCCATTTTGGATCTTAGACCCCTATGACCAAGACATAAAAGTGATAACTTTGATCACTGACATTCCTTTAAACATAAATAAAATATTCAATAGAGAAGAGGAAGAGATTATGAGTACCTTTTTACAACGTTTTTCCTCGCTTAGTCCAAGTTGAGCTTTGATCCTCAAGCCTTTCAACAAGTCCCACAATCCAATAAACCATGAAGACAAAGCATACTTCCTATTCTACCATGATTAGTTTAAATATGTTTATCCAAAAGACAAGCTCATGTAAATGTACAAAAAATTGAAGGAAATAGGCCAAGCACATTTATATTAATGAGAACTCAAAAGAGATACTTACAAACCATTGATGAAGTCACAGTAGCCTCTCCAAGTCCTCCTCATCCAGGCCCTTGCTTGAATGATCCACAATCAAAATGACAATACTTTTCACTGATTATTCTCTCCCTTTCACCATGAGGATGCCTCCTTATATAGGCTTTGATAGGATTAACCACCTTAGATATTCTTGGGATAAGTTGAGGATATTACTCCATCAGTTGTGGAACTCCCCTTAGATCCATCTTTGGTCTTGGATTCGAGCCAAAATGACTCGGATATTTCTCAACTAACTTTAGAGATAAGGGGGATTTGTCCCATGATTTTCTCAACATCTCGGCACTCCCTCAAAGTGGGCCACAGAGCGTTGCAACGCTCCTTGCTAAGAGGGAAATCAACGCTAGCTCTCCTTGCAAGTAGGAAGGGGAGAGTCGATCTCCAAAAATTCTTTAGTGATGGTAATTTCTCAAGGTAAAAGTTTGTACTCTTCGCCAAATAATAAATTTCCTTCTTTTAACCAGTCTTAGAGAGTATCTCAAGTTTTCTTATGATGTCATTCGTGATGCGACACAATAAGATGACAGTATTCGTTTTGTGACACTTGCAGTAATGACAATGAGACATCATCGAAGTGAGTAATTTTGATGTGTAACACTCCCCCATTAAAATTTCAATTTCAACCTGTAGTAGATGAAGGATATTTGATGTGCATGATGTCCTCATCATTTTGGATATCCCTAGGCTCTCCTGATATTGTTCCTCATTTTCTATAATAAAATCAGTTGACGAGCATGTTTTTATACCTCATGGGAGTGTCCCTTCCTTCCTAGTTGAGACTAGGGGGGGGAATTATTGCTATAGAGGTTGAGGTTGTTGATTCTCTACTAGATTAAAATATCTTCTTAAGAAATATCTAGACATATGCAATGATATTTGTATTATATTTGATATTTTGAATCATTTCATTCCCCATGAGGGAAATATTATCATAATTGACTAGTTGTCTTATTTTCAACTTGATTTATCTTCATCTGTGGGATCGAATTTTTCGTTGGTGGGAAATTCCACAAGGGAATATGAAAATGTGGGTGTTGGTATGTACCCTTATTTGATGGGAAATTTTAATATCCCGCCACCCATTTCCTATATTGGTTCTAGTCATGTGTATGTGATTTCATACATCACTGCAAACTCTGCGATTATATAGCACTCATTCAAAACATCTCAGTTTGAATATCCATGGGTAGTTTCATATCCCTTTGATTTGGTGGAGGGTAATGGATATATATAGGGATGGAAACAAATTTTTATTCAATTGATATTTCTTACCAAGCCATTCAATTGACCTCTACAAATACTGATCACAACCATTCATCTTTGGGGGAATGTGATCAGTGTAACTCACACATATGGTCCTTCAATTCTCCTAGTGTGTGGTATTTCTTGGATTGGTATTTCCATTAGATGATTTCATTTTGGAATCCATGACTTGTTCCAAGAGACCTTGGGAAGACATGCATCATTGATAATATTTTCTTCTAGATTCGAACATAATGTAAATTGGAGAAAAGGGTATTATCTTGCTTGGACATTTTGATTAATATGAAAGTCCCCTCTTCACATATACTGTGTATGTGAAGGGAAATATGGTGAACATTTTGAAAATGATATAGATCAACATTTATAATAAACTTTATGTTTTATAGAATGTTTAATGGGAATAGATTGATCTCTTGAAGAAATTCAAATTTGTTGATGCTAGTGGTAGCATCAAACAAGTATTTATGCATAGGTATATGTGTCTAGACATGTGGAAATCATGCAAATCCTTATACTCTTGGATTTACTTTAATTAAAGGAATTATTAAATTAAATTTATTTTGTTAATTAATTATGTAATTAGTTAATTGATTTATTTAAGGAAAATGCTAAAAGAAATTAGCATGTTTCTAAATTTCAAGTGAGTGTGAGAAGTAATCTCAACCATCAATCACTTTGGATATTAGAAATAGATTATAAATCATGATTATAAAATAAAGGCTAGGGTTAGGGAGGAAGTGAATTGACACTAAGTATTGGATCACGAAGGACTATGATTCAATATCTTGGATAGGTGGAGAAGGACTTCCATATAGAGATCAGGTCAAGGAGAAGAGAGAACAAAGGATCATGTAGGTGGGTTCCAATCAGAGGAAGCCATGGGAGAGTGTTATGTCATATAGATATTTCCATACAGTCCTTACATACATGTACACGAATTTTAGTGGATACAAGTATGTACATATGTGGGTTTTCTAAAGGAAAGGTGTGTACACCTTGAAAAGCGTGTAGTTCTTGGTCGTACAACAGGTCAAACTTTTCCAAATTTTTCTATAGTTGTACTTCTCTCAGTGGGCCATTATCCCTCTTATGGGAGCCCTGATTTTAGAATAATAAAATCATTCTTGGAAGTAGTTTTCCCTTCGGGGTATTTCCAAGGATATCTACCCAAAAATATTGGTGTTTATGTGTGCTTGATTTGGTTTCCTTGTTTATACTTATGCTGCATGTATAGTTGATTACTCAATTGTTCTTTAATTCAATAAGTTATTTATTTGGAATTAACTGTTAGGTGTTGGGTAGGAGAAATTTCAACATGGTATTAGAGTAGGTGATCTAAGGGGAAGCCAGATCTCATATCCATAGAAAATACATAACTAGCAGGTAGTAACCGAACGACGGGTTTCAAGGAAACAGTCGTACTAAGGTAGAACTAATTTTTTTCAGGTTTACTAAGGTGTATGCATGTCACAGAAAGAATAGTCATGAACATATGTGGGAGGATTTGAGAATGATCACATATACATGGGTCACATTGTTCATAGTCATGTACATACGTGGGTTTTAGTGATCAGAGTCGCATACATACGTGGGATCTAGTGGTGACATTTGGGTACAAGTTTATATTGGTCGGTACATGGGTATTTTTTAGCAGCAGGTTATTTCCATGGTTTTTTATCAGGTCTTAGGTATGGAAAAAACATTGTTAATATTTGAATACATATTGGATGGAGCATATGATTTCCTCTCTTAGAAAGAAAGAGTAACTTTGGTGTTTAAGGAGTGTGACCTTTGGGATTTAGTGGACAAGGTTGTTACTCCATCAACAAATCCAATAGCTTTGGAAGCTCACAACAAGAAGGAGATCAAAGAACAGAGGGTCATATTGGATTCAGTGAAGGATCATCTAACTCCTCACTTATCCGAGAAGAAGACGACCAAAGAGATGTTTGATTACTTGGTAGGGTTATTCCAGAGCACAAACATGAATAGGAAGATGGTATTAAGGAATAAATTCAAATCAGTGTAGGTGTCTAGATATGATAACGTTACCAGCTATCTCATGAGGATCACACAAGTGCGTGATCAACTTGAAGCCATAGGGGAGAAAATGGAGGGCGTAGAGTTCATGAATGTGGCATTAAATTCTCTTCCCAAGTCATGGGAACCATTTATCAAGGGAGTTTGTGCTCGAGAGAATCTCCCATATTGGCAAATAATTTGGGATGATTTCATATAAGAAGAAACTTAGGAGGATTATAAGAGAAGCAAGCAGGGAGGTAGTGAGGATAAATTGACTCTTTTCAGTAAGACAAATAAGGGAAAAGGAAAGAGTTCTAGCAAGAAGGTAATAATGATGGAGGATCATCACAGCTGGGGAAGAAAAATGACTTGAGTAAAAACAAGTTCTTCTCATGTCATAACAATAGACAATATGCATCTCATTGTCCATAGAAAAAGAAGGGTAATGGAAATATGCAAACAACAAAATCAGTAGAGATGCAACTTGATGATTTTGTAGCAAATTTTGAGAAGGATTACTCATTGGTTTCTTTCCTTTCCACCAACACAGTGATGAGGAGTGCATGGTTCTTGGAAAGTGGTGCATCTCATCATATGAAAAAAGTATGGGAGTTATTCAGCAGTTTGACAAAGAGGTACTCATATCTTCATGTGCATCTTGGTGATGATGCCAAGTATGCAATGAAGAGAGAGGGAAAAATTACATTCAATATTGAGTCATGAGGTTTGTGTTAGAAAAACAGGACCGCGGAGCAATAAAATAAAACAAATGCAGAAACAAAACACAAAAGACACACAATACAAGAGAGACACAGATTTACGTGGTTCACCCAGTGTGGGCTACGTCCACCAGAGAAATTGCCAGGTCCT
>ML800509.1:162547-173543 GCA_009831015.1 Picea engelmannii
TAAGGATGGAAATTTATTTTAAAATGTAGAAACCTTGGCGAATCTTACTAATCCTTCATATGCCAACTATAAATGATTGGCGATATTTTTGTAAAAATATTCAAATTTCTAACTATTTTATATAGTTTTTATAAAATTTTGGCAATTTTGGAGGTAAAATAATTTTATCCTATAGAATTTGGGCGAATTATTTTTAAAATAGCGAATCTCGTTTTTGGAAAAACCATGGAAAATTAGCCCATGAGCCAAATTTAGCCCCTAAAATCATCTATGTTTATAAGTTTTATCTTTGACTTCTGATTGCAAAAGTATAATCTCAAGGCTTTGTCCCTGAGTGCTTGCTAGATAAGTTGTTATTGATATTTTTGAGTTTTGAATTGATCTTTTTGAGTTTTGGATTGAGCTTTTGAGTTTTGAATTGTTGTTGATTGGAAAATAATTTTTGCTTGCATGCGAAAAATAATTTTTTCTTACTTTTTCATTTTTGTTTGCATTATGAGTTTAGTTTGGGAAATAGTATTGTGAGTGCATTGATCTTCTTGGACAACTCTTTATTTTTTGAATTAGATCTTTGTTTTGATTTGAAAAGGAAAGGACTTAAGTTTATTCTTCTATTAGTAGTCTTTACAAGAATTGTATTGCATTCAAATATTTGTTGAAAAAGAGAAAATTGAAAAATTTAGTAGCTTTGATTGTTTGGAATCAATATCATTCAAACATTGAAGAAATTGTGCTTTGTAACTTTTTGCATTCTAGAAAGAGAAACCTTATCCCTTGTGTAATTAGAGTTCATCGAACGAAAATATTTCATCTCATCTATATTTTCATTTTGTTGGGTCAATGTCAACAACTTCATCAATTTCATCTCTGTTTCCCTTTTTGAGTAAGTAACAGCCATTAAAATTCAGCGTAATTTTAAAATATACCTAGCAACTTTTATTTTCTAGAAATTTTATACACCAACATTAGCTAGGATATATCTTTGGAATAGGTTGTGAGGCACACTCTCCAAATCATCAAAACACACAATAGTATCTTGTGAAAGGGAGAGTTTAAATCCACTTGCTACATTTTGTTCTGGGAATCCCTTCTAACACAAGGGTCAATCACGAGGTCGCATTAGGGTGGAAATAGTTACTCACTCTACTTTTTTGGTCATGTCATAGATATTGCACATATTATTGGGGGTCACTTGAGAAGAAAATAATGTGCAGACCTTATCGAGGAGATTTCGAGCTTAGATACCCTACCCTTGCGCATGGATCGGACTGTCAACTGCTTCCCCATGCATCATTGTCATAATTGGTAACCTTACTAGCCTATCTCTTTAGAGTCTTTACACGAGGTGACTATGGATGGGAAATTCTTCACGATACCTGGAATCGACGTTAGCCAAACTCACTCGGGCTCCTTGGAGGGTATACCCATGATTATGTGTGGGAGCTTGCACCATGGTGTAAGTCCTTTAGGCAGGTCGTCAATGTAACTTTTCCACCTGCTTTATCCCATCCCCTTCTTGTATTGATTTCGCAACGTTGGATTTAATCACCAACTAATGACTTCGAAATAAGAAGGTTTGTTTGTGTGTTTGATATCTAGATTTTATTAGTGAGTATTGTTTGTTTCTCTAGTTGGCCATAGATTTCTTTCATTATTTATTTGGTGTGGCCAACATCATCCCTCGTCATTCACGTAGGATGCAAGTATTACCTCAGGAAGAGCCAGAATAATACGATCATTTTCTTCCTAAATCACCAAAGGGTCCTTCTCCTAAAGGAGAAGTCAATAACGATGCGTCCTCTGAGATTGGAAGTTGTACTCCATTGGTAGAATCAACACTTCTTATAAATTCATTATTGAGTGTTATACAAGATCCACTTTTGCTCTGAATAAACTCGTTGGGAAACGTTGTTGCTGAAGACTATACTAGAATACATATTGAACCTTATGTAGAGTCTAGTGTAGACGATATACCCTTTCAAAGTGAATTGCTTAGAACTCTGATTCATACTGCTGGAATTTTTAATCCTAGCTCAGTCCCCGTCCATTATTTTTGGAGGACCTCCTCGAGACATGATATTTTTGATAAACTAGGAATGAACCCAAATTAACCTATGTCATCACATACACTCGTGACTTCCACTTCTTATACAGTACCTTTAGATCATTTTACTGGAACTAAAAGTAATGTTGTTACGGTTTCAAACCAGTTGTTGGTTGGTTCTCATACAATTCTTCCCCTCCAACTCACTAGCTCTACTGCGGTCCCACAAGTTACACATGTTTATGTCGGATGTCCGATCATAAGTCAAGCTCCTATTGGAATGCCACTTTCACCTATATCAAGACCATCACTTCCACCTGGGTACAACACTCTTAATACTTCTATTGATAATCATGCCCAGATTCCATCCGAAGGGCCTAATATTTTTATTCCACCTGGGTATAATGTTGCTAGCATTTTTGTTCCTACACATACTCAGGTTCTCTCTGGAAGGCCTAGCATTCCTCCTCCACGTCCACCTGGAGGATCTGATCGTCTTGGCCAAAGTAGCTCCAATCAAATTGTAGGCACGAGTCATTCTATCGCTTCTGGTTTTCAAATTCATGTTGGAGGCCAACCTCAAGTTGGGGAGCAACCCCAAGTTGGGGGTCATAACCCATTGTATGGGCAATATACACCTATATTACAATATCAACCTTGGAATTTTCCTTTCCAAGGAAATCAACAACTGCCTATGGGGAAAACTCCTCAAGTAAATTCTTTTGTACCCCCTAATCCTAAACAACCATATCCAGGCTTTGTAAATCCTACCTAGGGCTAAGTTTTTCATTCTAATTCTCCTTTCCAAGGTAGCAAACCAAATCAACCAACAAATGTTGGCTACTTGACTCAAAACCCTTCACAACTAAATTTGACAGGACCCTCTAACTATCTACAGACTGTTTATGGTCCTACTGGTATACCTACAAGATTACCTCCTCAAAATTACCAGTTTCCTCAAGTGAACAGATAATTGTCTTTTCTAGCTACTTTGGATTTACCAGATTTATCTAGGATTTTGAATGATCCTATTTTGTATTCTCCTTATTAGTCGTTCATACCTGCCAAATTACCATCAGACATTCCTAAGTTTGACAGTCGATCAAGAGAAGACCCAAATAATAACGTCATGACATTTCATCTTTGGTGTTCATCCAACTCCTTGAAGGATGACTCCATTCGATTACGTATTTTCCAATGAACTCTTATGGGTTCGGTAGCCAAATGGTATATCGAATTTCCATGAGGATTCTTCAATGATTTCAACACCTTAGCTATGTCTTTCTTAACGTATTACCAGTTATCAATACAGTATGAGATAGGAACCGAAATTTTGAGTTCATTTAAACAATCCTAGTCTACTCATATTTCATATCATATTCACAAGTGGAGGAGGAGAAGATGATTAATCAAATTTCCCATTCCTGATCAATTGTTGGCTGAGTGGTTTACCAAATCACTCATTGCTCCTATAGCTCTTGATGTTTCCATGGGTGATTTCTTCATTGAAGAGCAGGCAATTAGTGATGTTCAATACTTAGATCTCATTTATTCACAAATGAGCACACTATATGACTTGATCCCTGATGCTCTTCGCCCGTCTACAAATCCAACCCCAACACCTCTCACATCTTCTCATGATGTTGATGGTGTGATTGGCACTTTTCATGCTAAAACTTAGTCAAAACAAACCAGTCATTCCAATCCCAAATCTATTACTGCTAATGTACAAAATACTACTCCTCTAACTCCTTCTCCCAGTAAAACCTCTGAGTTTAATACGGTTTAGTCTACACCTACCGGTAAAAATCAAAATAAAAAAAATGGAAGGGTAAGAATAAAGAGGATAAAAATAATAATCAACAATCCGATAAACCCAAGACTCAGTCTGTTGATGATAAAGAAAATTGAAAACCTTGTTATCCTTGTCTTATCTGTGGTGAGGATCATTATACAAAATATTGTCTGAGACGTGCGAAGGTTACTAAGTTCCTGCAAGGGATCGGGACACCTCCTGTAGTCATTGTTTTGTCACAACATTTTCCCTCTCAATAGTAGTGCCAATTGGTTATTGATAACCAACCTTCTCCCTCTACCACATCTTATGTACTTATGTGTACTGGTGACTCCAAGAAGAATGAGGTTGCAGTCACTACTCAAACCAAATATTATCTTCCTTCTAAAGAGAAAGTTGATGATTCACCACCTCCATTGGTTCAACCTCCTCCATCGAGTTCACCTCTCAACATTCCTCTTAATATTGAATGACCGAGTCTAGATACAATTCTTCATCCTCCTTCTAAGGGCGTTGTTCATAAGTCATCATTTAACCCCCATGTGCATACCACTCAAAATTACAGTATTGTAGAAGATCTTGCATAGGCACCTTCTGCAATGCTGACTCTCGAAGTCCTTCAAAGTTTTCCTACGCAACTGAAGGAACTGTTAAAGTCTATTAGTGGAATTGATCCTACCGATACAAACTTGATAATCTTTGACATGGAATATCACATTCTAAGACTCCCTCATCAATTATCATTTCAAATACAAGTCATTGTGTAAAATAAGAACATTTGTCGAACCGTTGTTGATGAAGGAGATTTGACTTGCGTCATGTTCATTACTTATTGGGAATCCATTGGCTCTCCTTCCCTTACTGAGTCACACAATACTCTAAAATATTTTTATGGCACAGGATTTAAACCTTATGGTGTTATTCCTTCGTTATATATTGCGTTAGAAGGAAAAGTGGTTACTGTTGAGGTTGAGTTGGTTGATGCATCTCTTGATTACAACCTTCTACTTGGTCATAGTTGGATTGATTCTATGCGCACAGTTATTTCTACTCTTTTCCATGTGATATGTTTCCCTCACCAAGGAAATTTTTTTACCGTAGATCATCTCTCCTTCTTTAGTTCTGATTCACACACTAGTAACGCTCCTTTCATTGTGAAAACACCTCTTGGTTATGAGAATGTCAATGTGGGTCTTTTAAAGGATTTATCATTAATGGGTACCTTCCTCATTCCACCACCCGATGTTCCTCCTCCTTTTGTCACTTTGATTAACATGATCTCGACCACTGTTGGCAAAACCCCTAAGTCTTATGACCCTTCGATAGTACCTAGATTTGACGTTTGTCTTCGTTATGGCGACCGAATGCCTTTAAGTACGGTACAATTGGATTATCAATCTATTCAATCAACAAATCCTTCTCCCAGTTCTCTCTTAGATATGTCTCCTAATCCATTTCACATGGTATTTCACATATATGAGATGATCATGACAGTTATTTCCATGGAATATACCCCATGGGATGATGGGCATCATCGTTCTATCCTCTTCCTGGAACCCAAGACTATAGAGAGTTACCAACAGATTTTGAATCTGTCTACTATCATTACTATTCCCCCTGTTCCTGAACCAACATGTGATGTTTTGTACAAAGGGAATTTGGGAAATATTTCACCCACCATCCCTCTAGATATTTCTATTAAGCCTGGAATCATGGAAAATGTTCATATCGGTGCCTCATGTTATCCTGATGAGATCCGAATTTACAAGGCCCTTTTCCAAGAATTTCATGAAATTTTTGCATGGAGTTACAAAGAGATGCCTAGAATTGATCTAGATATTGTTGTACATGAAATTAAGACGTACCCAAATGTTAAACCCGTTCGACAGAGACTTCACCCATTTCATCCACACAAAGTTGTTGCTATTAAACTTGAAGTTGAAAAAATTATTAAAGTCGGTTTTGTCTACCCTGTAGTTTGCATTGGTCTATTTGCTAAATGGGGCATTGAATTCATGACATGTATCCCTCACTCGACCGAGGGGAATGGATACATTATCATAGATGTGGATTGTTTCACTAAATGGGTCAAGGTGATGCCTACATTTGATAATACCAGGAAAAATGCAGCATTGTTCACATTCAATCATATCGTTACTAGGTTTGGTGTCCCTCAAGCCATCGTCACTGACCATGGTAGTCATTTTTTCAATTTCATGATGTATGACCTTACCGATAAGTTGGGTCTTTGACATGAAAACTCAACTCCTTTCTATCCAAGGGCCAATGGCTAGGTTGAAGCAATCAACAAAGTTCTAACTACTATGCTTCGACGGATGGTAGGAATTCACAAGACAAGATGGCACACAATACTCTTCTCATAATTATGGGCCTATCGGACGTCCGTTAAATCTACCACAGGGTTCACAAATTTCTAGTTAGTATATGGTATCGAAGCTATTCTATCGATTGAATGTGAAATCCCATCTTTGAAACTAGTTGTTGAACTGCTCCCTAACACCTTAGCCGAAGAAGAATGCCTCTTGTATTTGATGTAATTAGATGAGATTCATCGTGATGTTGCTTTAGTCATAGAAACTCAGAAAAAATGTGTCAAAGCTCAGTATGACAAGCATGTCAAACCACGTGTTTTTTCTGGGGGTTATTTAGTTCTCCTTATGAAAAATATTGTGACTTATTAGGGGTTGGTAAATTCGAGCCCATGTGGCATGGCCCGTATATAGTTAAATGAGTGTTGGAGAAAGGGGCTTATGAGCTAGTGGATTATGATGGAATTCCTTTTGGTGAACCCGGAAATCGGCTTTACTTGAAGAAGTACTATGATTAAAATATTTTTTGCATGATGTTTGCATAGGGACAGACCTAGGGTTCAATATTTCAACAGCGCACTAACAAAACCCTAACTACCGACCCTTTCGGCAACACCTGCAAAGCAGATGAAGTCTCACTTGAGGTAGAGGTAGGGGTGGTTGCAAGACTCAAATGTCTACAACCTAGCTGGGACACAGATCTGTGATTATACCACTTAACAAATCACTTAGCAATTAACATTCATCGATAATTAACCCTTATTCACATCGCAAATCCAAACCCTAATTACAAAAAAACACAGTATTCTACTAGATCTAACACATCTAAGCACTTAGCACATGGAAAAAGATCAGATCTATCATTTATTCACATCATTTAAGCAATAAGCTATCATACTAGATTCATCTAAACATTCATTACTACACTTAAGCTTAAATTATATACACAAGACAATAACCAGAATGCACAAAGAAACCATAACACAAGCTATATGTGGTTCACCCCAGTGTGGGGCTCTGTCCACCAACTCTTCTCTTATTTATTATCTTCTTTCAATATTCTACAAGCACAGAGCATCAAAACCCTACTCCATAGGGGACAGGAGATCTATGCGCACCTCGTCAAATCCTCCTTCCCCAAGCTAGGTTTAAGAAAAAAGCCTTCTTACTGTCTATACACAAGGATCTTACAATCACTTTCACTTAGCTCTGCAAGTTCTTAACACATAGTATGCACAAAGCATCCACAACTATTCGCACTTAGAACATTGGTCACTTCCTACATCGCTTAGATATATATTTATACATTACAAAATGGGCCCAAACATGGGTAAACCCATCGGTCGACATCGCATACCCGTTACATAAACCCTAATCCAAAAATTTCCCTAAAAATGGGTCGAGATCCCGTGATCTCCGCTTCGACTTGCGCTCTGCCTTCGACCAGCCTATCGAAGTCCCAAAAGAGGTCAAACATGACCAAGGACCTCCAAAACTAGTCCAAGGGCCAACATGCCCCTAACACTCACCTGTGACTCGTCTCGAGTCACTCTGGTCTAGGTAACTCTACCTCAAAATCCTCGAGCTTGGCTCGAGATGCTTCAACTTTTTTTTGCACCAAGGCCTCCTACTCGGTGAACTCTTGAATAAATACCTCGTTCACAGGTCCTTCTAAGCGTTGTTCTACCAAAGTGACTACTCATTCCATCTCTTCTCCTTGGCCTTCAATCTCCTCAAAAAGTAGGCAAGTTGCATTGTGGAATGGCTAGAGCCTTTGAGTTACTTCCATGACTTTAATTTGTATGGCATGGACCTGTTGTTGAGTCATGCATTGTTCTTGGGATCTTTTTATTTGCTCGACCGCTGAAGAGGGACTTAACTACGCTTGTACTATTGTTGCTTGTTGCTTTTCTTCCTGGAGTTGTGACTCCAGTGTTTTCAGTTCAGGGTCCTCGGTAAGGCGCTCGTAAGTCTGCGCACTGCGACTGCTTAGTTGTTTACATTCCATGGCTAATGCTTTGATCCTTTCAATTGTGCTCTAGGAAGTTGCTTCTCTCTGGTCTCGCACTTCCTATGCAGTTCATGGCACTGTTTGTAGCTCAAGTTCTTCTATTCTCTATTGAAGCTGTTGAATCGCTTCTCCAAGCTTCTCCACTTGACTCTCCACCGAGTCTTCCTCCATTTGCTCTAAGCCCATCACAGATCAAAGTGCTCTGTGGACTACTTATTTAACTCCAACTTGCTCTGTGAGAAACTGTTCTTTCTCATGTTGGATCTGTGCTCTATCCTCTTCAAACTTGATTTGAAGGTCATCCTTATCTTGTTGCGCAAGTTGACGTTTCTCTATGATTTCCTCTTGTGCTTGCTTCAGTGATCCGTCAGGATTTTTCGAATGACTATGGTTGAGTTTTTTATTTGCATGCATTTATTAACCATTGGAAAACTTAACAAAAGAGCGAGAAAAGAAATGAATTATACAGCCATTAACATATTTTCAGATCTGAAAAACAATGAAAAACAACAAACCATCATGCACAAGTTTGATAACGGAGTTCGGCACAACTTTGCCTACGTCTCCGGGCCTTTTCTCTGTGACGGAGGCTTATTGATTTCTTTTCAAAAGCTTAATAGTACAGATTTACAATGTTGATTGGCTTCCAGACTGATCTGGTCATGTTCGCCCAGATCTCTAGAATTTTTCACAACTTACGGCACCTGAAACGGATGTCCCGAGCTCTCAGAAATCGTCCGACAGCATCTCTACCTCAACAGCTTCCCTGCCTCAAACTGGCTTAGACCTGGCTTTGCCTCAGCATCTCTGCTCTCCAAAACCGTCCAAAAGCTCTCCAAAGGCTTCCCAAATGGCCTCAACATGGCCTTGGTTAAATAGTGGGAAAGTTGGTTGTCCATCTCCAACTTCCTCCCAAGAATTAGGCTCTAAAAAAGCCCAATAACTCCCAATTACATAACAAATGAGCTTAATTACATTAAAATAACTCAAAAGTGGTTGAAAACCCACTTTATAACTATAGAATATAGTTATAAAACCTAAATTCAAGATTAAACCCCTTTTACCCGGGCGCGCGCTCCTTGGCATGGTCACATGATCATCATACGGCCGAGCGCTAGCCCTTGGGCTATGCGCTGGCCCCCCCTCTTCACTCAGCTCTGGTCGCATGGTGTAGGGCATAGAACCTCGGGCTATTCAACCCGCACATGTAACGGTCATAAAAAAAACGCGCCAATCGTCGTAACCGTTGGTGGTAACCGCGCCATATGTTAACTTACGTGCTAACCGTTATGGTAACCGCCGACCAATTTCGCGCCCCAGGTTCCATGGTGGAGTCACATGCAATGTCGAGGGCTGGGGCTTAGGCCCCGGCCCTTTTCCTGCCGAACCGAACTCCAACCAAACATAAATACAAAAATGTTCGGTTATGTAATAAGCACCAACACGTGGCGCAGTGGTCACGGGACTCATTGCGAAGACGTTGACTGTGGAGGAGGTCGCGGGTTCGATCCCCGGTGACACCAAAATTTTACATAACCAACCAATCACCTGGTGCCACGTGGCAGCCTCTGATTGGGCCATGTGGCACCTTAACCACCAATCAAACGATGACACATGTCATCACCTGATTCGCCCACTTGTCTGCCACGTCAGCTCTGTCGTACAGCCTTGTCACCATGCCACGTCATCCTTCGTACGCCACATCATTCAAGCCACGTATGCTGCTAACGTCATCTCGTGCCACGTGTTACCCTTTCAGTGGTGACACGTGTCACCTCGGGATTGGTCCAACCGTACGTCCAAAATGCCAAATCTGCCTGACACATGTCACTGCCTGAGGCTGCCACGCGTCCTATACGGACCTGCCATGTGTCTTCGTACGGACCTGCCATGTGTCCCTGTACGGACTGACACGTGTCCTATACGGACTGTACGGACAGGTACAGTCAGCATCCCAAAATTTTGCCTGATTGGCTAGGCGGACAAAATGCTATATCTTCTTCATACGGACTCCATTTGACATAAAAATTATACCACCGGAATCAGGAAGACGAGCCAGACGCAATGGTGTTGGTTTCATTAGATTCCGAACACTTTCATTTTTGAGCATTTTTCATGCCCTGATAGCCTTCTGAATCCGATTTCGGATCACACCTCCCAACAATAAGACCTTTTGGTCCCCAAAAGGTTACTGACCACTCGACAAGCTCGGGATAGGCCACCCGGCTTCCTCTTTGTCTCTGAAAGATGATTACATTAATGGAAGCAAAATACAATGAAGTTGAGACATCCACTTCTGGCTTCACGGTGTTCTTCTTGCTTCGCTGGTAATCCGTCCTCCTTCGTGGGTGCATGCAAAATCCTTTTTCCCTTATTTGGACGAAGCTCTGGATTAAGCTTCCAACAGCTAGCCTTTTGATGTCCACTCTTGTTGCAAAATGTACAACGAGCTTTTGGCATCCAGACTTGCTTAACCTTCTCCTTCTTTCGTTGTGGACTTGAGCCTTTACGTCGCATTTCCTTCTTGGACGACATAGGTTTCCTGTACAAATTTTGTCTCTTCCAACACTTGGCAACACAATGCTTAGGTGAAAGACAATAAGCACATGGATAAAGTTTCCACAAATTTCGTTCTACTTGATTATGCTTGTTATAATCAAAAGGAGAATTAACAAAAACATGACCATTATACCTTCCATGCTGATCTTCACCTTTCTTTGGAGACGACTTGCATTCACTACTGCAATCCTGAAGTGATGCGCCATTTCCTTTTGTGAAGTGTTCCTGCAATGTCTTAAGTTGGCCATTTGAAGCAT
>ML800509.1:173959-194305 GCA_009831015.1 Picea engelmannii
TTCCAAGTAGTCTTCATACAACACCTTCACCATCTCGGCCATGGAAAACACCGAATCTCTGAACTTCTTCTCGTCTTGAGAAAGTCCTCCTGTAGATTCCATTTTCCTCCTTGAGATGTGCTCTTCCCTGGTTAACATGCAAACTCAAATCCAAACATCAACTAGCTCTGATACCACTTGATCCGTCAGGATTTTTCGAATGACTATGGTTGAGTTTTTTATTTGCATGCATTTATTAACCATTGGGAAACTTAACGAAAGAGCGAGAAAAGAAATGAATTATACAGCCATTAACATATTTTCAGATCTGAAAAACAATGAAAAAACAACAAACCATCATGCACAAGTTTGATAACGGAGTTCGGCACAACTTTGCCTACGTCTCCGGGCCTTTTCTCTGTGAGGGAGGCTTCTTGATTTATTTTCAAAAGCTTAATAGTACATCTTTACAATGTCGATTGGCTTCCAGACTGATCTGGTCATGTTCACCCAAATCTCTAGAATTTTTCACAACTTACGGCACCTGAAACGAATGTCCCGAGCTCTCAGAAATCGTCCGACAGCATCTCTACCTCAACATCTTCCCTGCCTCAAACTGGCTTAGACCTGGCTTTGCCTCAGCATCTCTACTCTCCAAAACCGTCCAAAAGCTCTCCAAAGGCTTCCCAAATGGCCTCAACATGGCCTTGGTTAAATAGTGGGAAAGTTGGTTGTCCATCTCCAACTTCCTCCCAAGAATTAGGCTCTAAAAAATCCCAATAACTACCAATTACATAACAAATGAGCTTAATTACATTAAAATAACTCAAAAGTGGTTGAAAACCCACTTTATAACTATAGAATATAGTTATAAAACCTAAATTCGGGCTTAAACCCCTTTTACCCGGGCGCGCGCTCCTTGGCATGGTCACATGATCATCATACGACCGAGCGCTAGCCCTTGGGTTATGCGTTGGCCCCCCCTCTTCACTCAGCTCTGGTCGCATGGTGTAGGGCATAGAACCTCGGGCTATTCAACCCGCACATGTAACGGTCATAACAAAAACGCGCCAATCGTCGTAACCATTGGTGGTAACCACGCCATATGTTAACTTACGCGCTAACCGTTATGGTAACCGCCGACCAATTCCGCGCCCCGGGTTCCATGGTGGAGTCACATGCAATGTCGAGGGCTGGGGCTTAGGCCCCGGCCCTTTTCCCGCTGAACCGAACTCCAACCAAACATAAATACAAAAACGTTCGGTTAGGTAATAAGCACCAACACGTGGCGCAGTGGTCACGGGACTCATTGCGAAGACGTTGACTGTGGAGGAGGTCGCGGGTTCGATCCCCAGCGACACCAAAATTTTACATAACCAACCAATCACCTGGTGCCACATGGCAGCCTCTGATTGGGCCACATGGCACCCTAACCACCAATCAAATGATGACACGTGTCAGCACCTGATTCGCCCACTTGTCTGCCACATCAGCTCTGCCGTACAGCCTTGTCACCATGCCACATCATCCTCCGTATGCCACATTATTTGAGCCACGTACGCTGCTGACGTCATCCCGTGCCACGTGTCACCCTTTCAGTGGTGACACGTGTCACCTCGGGATTGGTCCAACCGTACGTCCAAAATGCCAAATCTGCCTGACACATGTCACTGCCTGAGGCTGCCACGTGTCCTATATGGACCTGCCATGTGTCGTCTTACAAACCTGCCACGTGTCCCTGTACATACTGACACGTGTCATGTACGGACTGTACGGACAGGTACAGTCAACATCCCAAAATTTTGCCTGTTTGGCTCGACGGACAGAATGCTATATCTTCTTCATACGGACTCCATTTGACATAAAAATTATACCACTGGAATCAGGAAGACGAGACGGACGCAATGGTGTTGGTTTCATCGGATTCCGATCACTTTCATTTTTGAGCATTTTTCATGCCCTGATAGCCTTCTGAATCCGATTTCGGATCATTCAGGGCCAATGTGGCTTATTATTTTTCTTCTTGTACGTGATGAAGCAGAGCTTCAGTCCCATCAATTATCCTGCAGAATTGGGTAGGCTCATCTGCCAACTCTAGTTCTTCTAGTGGTGGGGGCACAGTGGACACTACGTGGCTGGAGTGAAGGGCTTGTTGTACTCCTCTCAGCTTTGCTTCAATCCTTCCATACATGGTTTCTTGTTTGGCTTGAGTTCTCTTCAAAATATATTCTGAGGCATCTGATATAGTTGCGATAATGAATTCAAAGTCATCGACCATGAGTACAGTCTGCATCTTCGGCTTACTCTCTTTGGACTTATTTCGTGATGTAGGTTTCATTGGGGAAGCCTTTATTTTCTTGGATGTCTCTACCTCTTCAAGGGGGTTCCTAGGTGGTGTTACTTTTCCTTGCTTCAACTTGTCTTCTTCCCCTTCTTGTTCTTCTTTTTCCATTTCGTCGTCTCCTCCTCCACTAGGTGAATCTGATGTAGTCTCTTCTAATGTGTTGTGTATTTCCTATACATATTCCTTCTTTTTTTTCCTGCTACTGCTGGGTGCATCATACTTTTTTCGAGTTACCATCATACTTCCAATGAGGTCGCGATCGGACAGTGTTTCCTATTCGACTGGTATAAGGAACTCTGCAGGACATTCCTTAGTGATTTCTTCCAGGTCCTCCTCTGTGATCTTGTAGTAGGACTGAAGCTCTTCTTTACTTTCGTCTACGCACACAGTAATATAAATAAAATTCCTATTTGCATGGAACTTCATAAGGGGCCTAAACATGTCTAGGGTATTCATTGCCATACGAGGGAAAGACTCAATAGCCCTCTTCAGCTACAGGTAGTAGGTATGGAATACTGCGTTCGACTGCCATTGTTTCCCCATATCACTCGAATACCAGAGTGTGGTGAACTTCGCAGCTAGTGGCTCTAACGGCTCAATTTTAGGGAAGGTCGCACCTTCCAGCATCTCCCAAGCAGTGAATGTGATGAGGATCAATAGCCAGCTAAATTGGAACTCATAGCCCTGATCCTGAGCTTTATGAAAATCCAGTTATAACTGACTGACTAGCTAACTGGCCCAGTTCATCTGTAGCCCTTCCACACATTTTACTGCGAGGTCAACACCAAACCCTGTGACCTGCATGGGTCTGTTATTTCATACTATCTTACCAACAATAAATTTGAAAGCAAGGCACACTAAGCCATTCTGAATGGAGGCTACCTTGTAGCCTCGCGTCCCTTTCTCTACATTGACGTAGGTGTCTTTGATCTTCTATGTTAGGGCGCGATCTGCAACCTTCCCTGGATAAAAGTCTTGCGGGTCTGGTCCCTGCATACTCAATCCGGTGATCCTATGGATCAACTTCAGATCAATGGTGATGCGTATGTCTAACCATAGATACCCTCCATGGAAGCACGGGAGCAGGAGCTTAACGCACGCGTTAACCTCCTGGTGCCTTCCAAAATGTGGTATCTTCATCACGTTCAAGACAGTGGACCTCGCGATGTCCATAGTCCATGGTTGGGCGATGATCTTCGACTTATTCCCCTTAGTATTGGTCAAATATTTGTGAGGTGAGAGCATGTCATAGCTCTTGCGGTATCCTAGGTTATAGTCACTGATATTCAAGGTTAGAATCCTCTCCAACTTCAGTCTGACTTATCGTATTCCCTTCAGGAGGTACGCAGTGATGACTGTGTAGTCGAAGTCCCTCAAGACACTATCACGACTCACCACATCGGCCAGGGGTGGTATGTAGTTGGGTAGGATGGATGGAATTAGCTTCGCATTTTCCAAGTCACACGATGCTTGGTTATTTTCTTAGTCGCAACTCGGGATGGTCCAGATCCAGGAGCAGTCAATGGGGAGGCTTGCACTCCTCATGTCGATGAGGACTGAATGCCTATGGACATCACCTTCTCAGCCATGAGGTCTATTAGAATCTCTTCGACGGATTTTTCTGTTGCGCTAATTTCATCCAACATGCACACTCAATATCTAACATCTCAGGTCGGTGAACAATACTCAATGTAACAGAATGGATGGAGAGGTCTCAAGGATCACTGCACGAAACCAACTAGTTCTCTGGAGGCTCAGATAATCACAATTGGAAAAAGTGTTCTCGGTGCAATGCTCGACGGGATAAATAGATATTTTGTAATGGTTTCTTTCAATGGGTCACAAATCCTTATTCAAATCAATTCCATCTGTTATGGCGCGGTCCCAATGGTCCAATGGTGAAATTTCAGGCCATAACTGCTTTCCTAACCATTTGGGAGCGTCGATTGAATGGTCATATTGCCTCCAACGGTCATATTTCTTCATCATGGTGAAGTTCCAATCTCTGTTGTACTAATGTTTCAGTGAAGTTCGAGTTATGGAAACCTTTCTTCTGTGAATTATTCTCTAGAACTTCTTGCAATTTTTCTAAATTTTCCCTCTTCTTACTGAGCTTTCTGGCCTTCTTTCTTGTGATCTAAATCATTGGTTTCCTCTTTCCATTATCATTCTTATCTCCTCTTGGCATGATAACTTTGCACTGTGGAGGGTCTTTCATAGGGTTCAAGGGTAATACTTCTTCTCTTTCTAGGGTAGGTTCTCTACTCTCTTGTATAGACAGGTGTCTCTAGTCTTCTTGTGTCCTTTCAACTTTTACATCCATATATTTGGTCTTTAGTAGCTTCGAATGGTTCTCTTTTTCTTCCAGTAAGTGCGCTATTCTCCTAGCCATGAAATCTCTTAGTTCTTTCTTTTTCTGTTCTAGATCCTCCTCTTCTTGTTTCCTTCATATATGATCTTTCTCAATCCAGGTTTTCCTAGAAATATAGCAAATGGGGTGTTGTTCTCAACAAAATTAACGATCTCAAATTCTTCTTCTATCGAAGTTCCATGAGCACTCATAGATATATGGGTAAGTCTTCCACATAGGGTTATCAGCATTCCTCTAAATAATCATATTCCTCCTAATGAAGGAACCATAGCAGGATTTCCCAAAATTTCCCAAGTTCTTTCTATCATGATATTCACTTGTGTTTCCTCATCTAGGAGACAGTCTATGTCGAAGTCTCCTATTATTGTTTCTGTTTACTCTTTCTCTTTTAATACCTCTAATAAGTTGATATTTATTTGGTCATTCAAGGTTTCTTTCATCTATATTAATACAGTCTCTGATTCTTTCTGGGGTTCTATCATATCCTTAGTTTCTTGGCCTATCTCATAGTTTTCTTGTTTCATATTCATATTTTCAACTTTAGCAATCATTCTATGAAAATCCAAAACTTCATGGTCCATAGATTTACAGCAAAGACAACTAGGTATTCTACCAGAGCATTCCTTAGAAATATGTCTTGGTCTTCTGCAACTGTAACAAAAGGTTAACCCTCTCTTTCTCTTAAATGATCCCCAACCTTTCTTGTACTGTGCACTGGGATCACAGTAACTAACCTGCAAAAAATTCTTTCTAGGATCCTGCATCCATTTGTTAGTCCAAACATTCTTTCTATGCATAGGAATGACATTCCTTTTGATTATTTCTATTAGATCTATTCATATCAAATCTTCTTTCTTCTAACTATGCCCTAGTTTTTAGATTAGGACAAAATTTATCAAACATACCTAGATTCATTCTTTCGAAACAAGAATTTTCACTTATCTTACCTTTCTCAGAGCACAAAGCTTCAATATCTTACCTCTTTTCTTCAGATCAGACTTATCTTCTCATCACAGAGATTTGCAAGTCAATATTGTGCACTAAAGCACAGATCTACGCACATAGATTTATTTTCTTCAGTTCCCAGCAATCACAGTTTCAGGTCCCAGCAACAGAACCATTTGTTGGCATAGGGGCAGACCCAGGGTTCAACGTTTCAACAACGCACCAAAAAAACCCTAACTATCGACCCTTTTGAAAACACCTGCAAAGAAGATGAAGTCTCACCCGAGGTAGAGGTAGGGGTGGTTGCAGGAATCAAATGTTTGTAACTTAGCTGGGACACAAATGTGTGATTATACCACTTAACAAATCACTTAGAAGTTAACATTCATTAGTAATTAACCCTTATTCACATCGCAGATCCAAACCCTAATTACGGAACAACGCAGTATTCTACCAGATCTAACACATCTAAGCACTTAGCACATAGAAAAAGATCAGATATAGCATTTATTCACATCATTTAAGCACTAATCTATCGTACTAGATTCATCTAAACATTCATTACTGCACTTAAGCTTAAATTATATACACAAGACAATAACCAGAATGCACAAAGAAACCATAACACAGGATATATGTGGTTCACCCCAATCTGGGGCTACGTCCACCAACTCTTCTCTTTTTTATTATCTTCTCTCAATCTTCTACAAGCACAGAGCATCAAAATCCTACTCCGCATAGGACAAGAGATCTATGTGCACCTCGTCAAATCCTCCTTCCCCGAGCTAGGTTTAAGCACAAAACCTTCTTATTGTCTATACACAAGCATCTTACAATCACTTGCACTTAGCTTTGCAAGTTCTTAACACATAGTATGCACAAAGCATCCACAACCATTCGCACTTAGCACATTGGTCGCTTCTTACGTCACCTATATATCTATTTATACATTAAAAAATGGGCCCAAACATGGGTAAACCCATGAGTCGACATCCCATACCCGTTACATAAAACCTAATCCCAAAACTGTCCTAAAAAGGGGTCGATATCCTGCGATCTCTGCTTCGACTTGCACTCCGCCTTAGACCAGCCTGTTGAATTCCCAAACGAGGTCAAACACGACCAAGGATCTATAAAACTTGGTTAAGGGACAACAAATAAGTTCTTTGTATTTTAGTGTATCATACTCTAGTGTGATTTTTTCGTTTCTTGTTCTGCCTTTACGATGCTTACCTTGCATTATGCTTGGTTTCCAAATGTCAGTGTCTTCCCTACCCTATATCAGATTTGATGATGGTGTTATTTGTAGTACTCAAAACATATCATCTACTACATGGTAAATCTATGCACCTACAAATGATTTGATCAGTCTACACGGTGTTTTCCTTGGTCATGCAACTAATAATATCACGAAATACAATGCAGTTATCGAGTTATTAACTAATTCCATTTCATTTGGAATCCATCATATTATTGTACAAATTGATTCACAACTAGTAGTGCTACAATTGAGTAATGTTTATTCCATTTGAAGTCCTACATTGTTACGGGTATACTTAAGAATTTTCCTCTTGGAAAGACATTTTGATTATATTGAATATCAACCTATTCCTAGATGTCTAAACACATTAACAGATGCATTGGATAATTATGTTTTAGACATACATTTACACCATTTATAAATCCAAACATACATTTAAAATACAAGTAAGCCGGTAGGAACTTTATATTAATATGTCAAAAGTTACAAAAAAGTGTTTGTCCTAAGACGAAAATCTCAAAATGGTTAAGCTCATGGCTTTATATACATAAGCACCAAAGATGCTTCTCGCTATAAAAAACCACTGACAATGCCACTCGATGGAGCATACGACCAATGGATGTTGATACGCCAACTGTAATAATGGCGTTGGTAGCGCCGAGGTAACTCGTCCACAGTAATGTCAGGGATGTTCATGGACAATCCCTCAAGGTTCCATTTGATCTCGTTTAGATCCTCAATAGCCACCCCTTGACCCACCACTGTGCCTATCTCTCCACATCTCTGAATAGGATATGATCCTAGAGGTCGTTAAGGTGCCACATATTCATTGTTGAGAGCACTTGATTAGTATCAGATAAATAACAAAAACATTTTATAATTAAAATACCAAAAACAACATATAATGAAAAAAAATATTCTTACCTATCTCTCCCCACTGAGAACCCTTAGG
The DNA here is from genome assembly GCA_009831015.1 of Picea engelmannii. Lineage (NCBI taxonomy): Eukaryota > Viridiplantae > Streptophyta > Pinopsida > Pinales > Pinaceae > Picea > Picea engelmannii. The sequence continues at coordinate 181,812 of ML800509.1, forward strand.
TAATACCAAGTCGAGGTCTCCATGGAAGTCAGTCCTGGCATAAGCATAGTCCTCAACCATAACTAGCTAATCCCTCAGCCACTGGAAGAAATATTGGTCATATCTGACGATTGGCAGGCCACCATGATGGGCCATCAAATCTACCCATATTTTCATTTGAGGATATTGTGGAGTGGCTATTCACCATTCCACATGTTGAAGGCACAAAATGGGGACCCTCTCTGTTACAGGTGAATCCTCCTATGGACAAGCAAATTCCATCTTGGTATCTAGACCACTAAAACCAAGACAAAAAGGGTGCTATCATTGGTCACTCACATCCTTTTAGATCTAATTAAGCTAATGAATGAAGAGGAAGAAGTAAAGTGTACCTTTTTAAATGGCGTTTGTCCTCACAAATTCCAAATTGAGCTTCAATCCCAAGCTCCATGATAGTTCCTATAGAACAAACAAAGATACATAAAGCTTCCTATTCTATCGATATTATCTCAAATACAGATCTATATACTAAATACAAGTTCATGTGGAACAAACATAAACTTGAAAGAAACAGGCCAAGCATGTATGTATATTAATGAGAACAAATGAAGAATACTTACAATCCTCTGATGAAGGTGCAGCAGCTTCTTCCATATCTCCTTGTCCAACCCCTTTTCTCAAGTAATCTACACTGATTATGCTTCAATGGAATCTCACTTATGAGATCATAATTTAGATGCTTTACAATGTCTCTCTTTGTATTGTATGTTGCCTATGAGATCATAGGTTTCATACCTCCAATATTTTCATCTCCCTTTCACCATGAGAAGGCCTCCTTATATAGGCTTGGAGAGGCCCAACCACTTGAGAGATCTTTTGGATAAGTTGATTATTCCTCTCCTTCAGTTGTGGATCTTCCCTAAGATAATGCCTTGAACTCATATTCGAATCCAACCAACTTCATAAATTGAGGGGATTCTCCTCTGATTTCCTCCATCAAACCAAATTTCACCCAAAAAAGGCCAGCGCTCCCTCAAAAGGGACACAGAGTGTTGGAACGCTCCCATGGAAGAGGGTACAGAGCACCAACACTCCCTAACAAAGCATAGGGGAGCGTACCCTTCCAAAAATTGACTTTTTAGTGGTTTTTCCAATGGCAAAAGGCTTGTACTCCTTGTCAAGTGATTTCTCCTCTTCAAAACCAGTCTTTGAGGTGTCTTAAGTGTCCTTATGATGTTGTTAGAGGCACAACATAGGAAATATGGTAGTATTATGTTTGTGACACTTGCAACACTTGTGTTCAAGATGTGACACTTGCGGACAAGATGCAACACTTACAACACTTGTAATGATGACACTTGCGACACTATTGAAGTGCATAATTTTGATGTGTAACAGATTGCCCCCCAAAGTGAGAAGTCAGAAGACGATGATGACTGAAGTACTTTGTAGACTTTTTTGAGCAAGGGTATGGACACAAAGAGCCTGGTGGAAGATACACACAACCATCAAACAAATATTATGACATGTTTCAAACCCAAGGCAGGCATACCTATGCTTGAGTGATAAAGACTTTTTCAGGTATGGACACCATAGAATACACTGGGGATCCATAATTATATTGACAAAAAGTATAGCCACCAAACATACAACATGGATCTATACTACCATGACATGAATTTATCGTAGCCACGAAAAATACACTGTGGATCTATGAGATGACATAGCCACAAACCAATACAAAGTGGATCTATGAGACAGTATATGTGTCAATATTCAAGAGAAACTTCGTCGCAACCTGGGTAAAGTATATATCAAAGTGAATGACTCAACCCAATGTCTTCTTACCAATCCTGATGTAGTACGAATCTAACCATGTGAATAGATGTCCTGATGTCGAACATGGCAAAAACCACTTGATTACCGGTCAATGATGTAAACCGTTAACAAGCACGAGGGAAATCACCATTGATGTCAATGATTCCCAAGGTACCCTAGTACATTCCAGCGAATGTGAATAGATGAGTTGAAGTCAAACATCTGTGGAATCATCTGATCAGAGGTCAATGATGTAAACCTACTGTTGAATGTGAGGAGGCCTACCATTGAGGCATGTAGGTCCCAAAGTACTAACTAGTTTCTAAGTCTAGCTCCTGGATAATGTGTTGAAGTTGACAGGAATAGACTCGTCGAAGGAGGGCCTTGATGTATCCCCCATCAATGACATGAAACGAACACAGATATTTAATTGGTGGATCAAATGAACATGGACTGACACAGGTATTGAAACAAGATATTTGTGATGGTTGACTCTCGAGGTAGATACTTCCCTTGAACACTAAGGCATGACAACAGAAACTTGCAGGGACCAAAACTTGATAATGCAATGGATACTGCGAATTACATTGGGTAACCCAAAGGAGTAAGGAAACTCAAAGGATTGGTTCAATGTAGAGGTTCAGCAGATTGAAATGCATGCAAAGATAAAATGTCGTGTACAAGGGCGACTGTAAGGTCACTAGTAAAGTTCTCAAAAACTTATTGTCTTGCTTCTTTCAATTTTTTCTCCCATCCAGATAGATGAGTACCTCTTTTTGGTTTAATGAGCTCAAGGAGGGTAACACATGCTTGATATAACTCACCTTCGGTAAGTTCCTCTTTGAGGTGTCTTAAGTGTCCTTATGATATCATTAGAGACATGACATAGGCAAGATGGCAGTATGATGTTTGCGACACTTGTGAAACTCGTGGTCAAGATGCGACACTTGCGGACAAGATGTGACACTTACAACACTTGTAATGATGACACTTGCGACACTATTGAAGTGAGTAATTTTGATGTGTAATAGATTTCCCCCGAAAGTGCGAAGTCAGAAGACGATGATGAATGAAGTACTTTGTAGACTTTTTCGAGCAAGGGTATGGACGCATAGATCCTGGTATAAGCTGCACACAAACATCAAAAAAATATTATGACATGTTTCAAACCCAAGGCAGGCATGCCTATGCTTGAGTGATAAACACTTTTTCAGGAATGGCCACCATAGAATACACTACGAATCCATAATTATATTGACAAAAAGTATAGCCACCAAACATACAATGTGGATCTATACTACCATGACATGAACTGATTGTAGCCATGAAAAATACATTGTGGATATACGAGATGACAAGACATAGCCACAGATCAATACAAAGTGGATCTATGTGATAGTATATGTGTCAACATTCAAGTGAAACTCTATCGCAACTTGGGTAAAGTATATATCAGAGTGAATGACTCAACCTAGGGTATTCTTACCAATCTTGATGTAGTATGAATCTAACCATGTGAATAGATGTCCCGATGTCGAACATGGCAGAAACCACTTGATTACCGGTCAATGATGTAAATCGTTAACAAGCGCGAGGGAAATCACGATTGATGTCAACAATTCCCAAGGTACCCTAGTACATTCCAGTGAATGTGAATATATGAGTTGAAGTCAAACATCTATGGAATCATTCGATCAAAGTTCAATGATGTAAACCTATTGTCATACGTGAGGAGGCCTGCCATTGAGGCATGCAAGTCCCAAAGTACTAACTAGTTTCTAAGTCTAGCTCCTGTATAATGTGTTGAATTCGACAGGAATAGAATCGTCGAAGGAGGGCCTTGATGTGTCCCCAATCAATGACACGAAATGGACACAGAGATGTAATTGGTGGATCAAATGAACATGGAATGACACAGGTATTGAAATAGGATATTTGTGATGGCTGACTCTCGAGGTAGATACTTCCCTTGAACATTGAGGCATGACTGTAGAAACTTGACAAGGACCAAAACTTGATAATGCAATGGATATTGTGACTTATGTCAGGCGACCCAAAGGAGTAAGGAAACTCAAAGGATTGGTTCAGTGCATAGGTTCAACAGATTGAAATGTGTGCAAAGATAAAATTTCGTGTTCAAGGGTGACTGTAAGGTCACTAGTAAAGTTTTCAAAAATTACTTGGCTTGCTTCTTTCAATTTTTTCCCCCATCCAGATAGACGAGTACCTCTTTTTGGTTTAATGAGCTCGAGGAGGGTAACACATGCTCGATATAACTCACATTCGGTAAGTTCCTCTTCCTTTTTCTAATGAACTGGAAGAAGTAAGGGTTCGATCCCGTATGGCCCTTCAATGTATGATCGTTTAACAAATCCAGAGAAGGTAAAATCAGTTGTTTTTCATATTTAGAGAGTCTGAAAATGACTTAAAGACGACTCCAATGTGGTCATTTTTCGTAATATTAGTCTCACGAGGTCGAAAAAGAGATAAATTATCACTCGAAAGACGCCCTTTCAAACATTTTAATGAGTGGGAAAGGAAGCAAGATCACTCGGCAATCTTTTCATGTTTAGAGAGTCTGAAAAGAGCTTAAAGGAGACTCCAGGGGGTTCCTTTTTCGTGTATCCATGCGAGCCCAAAAAAGAGATAAAAGGTTGCTCAGTTACATTCTCATGTTTTTACGAGCGCGAGAAAGAACAAAGACTAAGCTCAGTACTATGCCCCCAGCTTGAAAGCTAGTGGCTTAACTCTAGAATGATCATCAAAGGCTGGAGACATGCCCCCCAAGCTTCAATCATTCACCGGCTTTGAGGTTGTCACCAATTTCTGTACTATATGGAGAAAAAGGATACAAGTGGATGAAACGAAGGTTCAAATACGAGAGATAACGAAAGATTCAACTTGACATCTACGATATGTAGCAAAAGACTCGACCTAACAGGAGAGGCTATTGTTTCATTTTTTAGCGAGCTTGATACAAGAAAAGAACTATGATCAAGGCTCTGGGTTCAATCCCCAGATTTTTGTTTCATTTTTTAACGATCTTGTTACAGAGAGGAAAAACTATGCTCATGGCCTCTATTTAATTTTTTAACAAGCTTGCCACAAAGAAGAGAAAACTATGCTCGTGGACTCTTCTTGATCAAGGCTTCCAAGAGGATAATGCTTTGGAAGGACACGATGTCAAGGGACAAAAATCGGTCATGGCTTCCAAGATATCTTCACTGGATGGAAGAAGAATGCTCTGGAAGGAACACATGTCGAGGGTCTCACCAGGGGTAAGGAGATTACGCTCCAATAGCCCTACCAAAGAGATCACCATGTGAACTACCGAATCTAATTCATCAGAAGTTGAAGTCATGGGAGACAATGCCACATAATTGACATGTGGCAGAGGTGATATCGACTTCATATAAGACCCGTTTAGGGAGGTTATTGGGTTGATGGTCAATTCAGGGCCAACAAACGAAAGTTGATCAATAGTCACCATTCTTCCATCCTGCGGAAAAGATATCACACAGAAAAAAGTGGACACAATAGCTTTCATGGCATAGACATAATCTCGCCCAAGGAGTAAATCAAAATCCAAGGGGTCTTGGACTACCATAACATCAATAAAGACAGTTTTCCCTCCCAAAGTTATGGGAAACTAAGGAAGGATCCCTAAAGGGTGATTGGTTCTTTTGTTAAAAGTGAACAGAGTTTGGGTAACTGGCACAAGATGAGGATAACCCAAAGCTTGCCAAGCAATAGAGGACAAAATACTAACGGATGAACCTTCATCTATCAGTGCATGAGGAACATCCCGACCACAAAATTTTACTGTAATATTGAAAGGAATGTGAGAGGGAAGATGAGGTCTAGTTAGCACACCCCAATCAAAAAGGATGGCCTCATTACTTGGAAGGGTTTTCGCAGGAAAAGGAGGAATTCCCCCTGGTACAGTAGATCTTGTTTCAACGAGAAAAACGTGGGTAGAATCCGGTTTACTCTCTAAAGGGAGAGTAGGATCGATCGATGATGATATCGGATCGACCACCTTGGCACTCTTCAGAGGAAGAGTGGGATTGACCGATGATCTAACCGGAGCAACCACTTTGGCTCTCTTCGGATGAAGGGTGGGATTGACCGATGAAGGGATTGGATCAGTCACTTTAGCACTCGTCAAAGGAGGAGTGGAATTGACCGATGAATTAATCAGAGCAACCACTTTGACACTCGTCAGAGGAAGAGTGGGATTGACTGATGAAGGGACTGGATCAATCACTTTAGCACTCGTCAAAGGAGGATTGGGATTGACCGATGAAGTAATCGGAGCAACCACTTTGACACTCATCAGAGGAAGAGTGGGATTGATCAATGAAGTCATCGAAGCAACCATTTTGGAACTCATCAGAGGAGGAGTGGAATCGATTGATGGTAGAATCAGATCGACCAATTTGACACTCTTCAGATGAAGGGTGGGACTAACCAATGAAGGAACTGGATCAGTCACTTTAGCACTCGTCAGAGGAGGAGTGGGATTAACCGATGAAGTAATTGGAGAAACCACTTTGACACTTCTCAAAGGAGGAGTGGGATCGATCGATGGCAGAGTCAAGTCAACCACTTTGACACTCTTCAGATGAAGGGTGGGACTAACCAATGACGGGACTGGATCAGTCACTTAGGTTTCACTTTCTAGATGAAAAGTGGGGTTGATCAATGATAAAACTGGATCAACTACTTTGGTGAGTGGTTCAATCAAGGATGAAACTAAATTGACCACCTGATCAACCAGATTGATCAGGGATGGAACCAGATTGACCAGTCCATCAACTAACGATGGGTTGGGAGAAATATTAGGATAACCTTTTGGAATTTGAAGTTTTTCCAAAAGAGAAGAAGCCTCATCCATACGAGGACAGAGGTGAGAATAATGATAACCTTTTCATAACATGCAAGGGAATTTGACAGTTGTCTTCTTACCAACCTTAACGTCACTAGTTGATGGGGTATCAGCGGCATGACCAGTAGGGGACGATGACATGGAAGACCACATTTCTAAGACCTTGTGAATACTAGGGAAATCCTTCATAAAGTGGTCACTCTTACAAAGACTGCAAGGGAATTTGGGTTTCAGAATCTTCATTTTAATCTTGTTGATCTCATAAACACTTCCAGTACTATTAACAGTAGTTGGTTGTTTAGATCGAACATTTGATGTAGTTGGAGGTTTGGTCCCTTTCTGGTTCTTCTTCTTCTCTTTTCGTTTCTTCTTCTTCTTATCAACCTGGCTACTCGCTTTAGAGCTTTCACTAGGCGAAGAAGGAGAAATGGAAGGAGACCTAACGGATGAAGAAGGTGAAAGGTCGACATGAGGTTGATGTGTGGGTGGTGTGCTTACATCTGAAGCACCTGCATTCAAGATGACCGGAGTGGAAAACAACCATACCGATAACCCAATTGTGAGACCTAGAAGGCTCAAAGTAGCGATGTAAGGAGGACCAAAGTTTTTGTAAGAAGGAAAAACAAAGGATTCCCTTGGAAAAGGGGTTCCTTTGTTGGTCATCCTGGGAACTAACGCCATAAAAATAAATCTCCAACCTAGATTCTGCTAGGGAGAACAAACAACACACGCTAAAAATCTAGTAAGTAAGCAAGAAAAAAAAACCTTCTCACAATGAGCACACTAGTTGGTGATGAAATCCAACGTCGCAAGAACAAAGTAAGAAGGGGCTGAGATAGAGTAGGTGGAAAAGTTACATTGAAAATCTTGTTAACGGACTTACACCTTGGTGCAATCTCCCACACATAATCGTGGGTATACCCTCCAAGGAGCCCGAGTGAGTCTGGCCAACGTCGATTCCAGGTATCGTGAAGAATTGTCCCTCCACAGTCACCTTGTGTGAAGCCCTAAAGAGATAGGCCACTAAGGTTACCAACTACAATAGTAATGCCTGGGGAAACAGTCGACAGCCCGATCCACGTGCAAGGGTAGGGTATCTAGCCCGAAATCAACTTGAAAGGCTTACACTCATCATTGTGGGTATACCTTCAAGCGAGCCCCATAATATGCACAATCTCTACACCAAGACCGACAAAGAAGGGTGAGTAACTCTGTCAGTCTTAATGCGACCTCATGATTGACCCTTGTGTGAGAAGGGCTTCCCAGGACAAAATGCAGCAATTGGATTTCACCGCTCCCAAACACAAGATCCTATGTTTGTTTGCAGCTTTGGAAAGTTATCATTCACACCTATTCCAAAGCCCTACAACTGATCTAATGTAGGTTCTCTACCAGAAAATGTAAAAATGTCTAATCAATTTTAGTTTAGCGCTTGATTTTTAAAGTTTTTATTTCTCAAAAGGAAAATGGTGTGGACAATATGGTGTTTTGATCGACTCGAAATTTATGCAAAGAGATGAAAATGAAATCTTTTCATTTCGATGAAAACTATGCTACGAGAAGGAGAAAACATTCATCAATTCAGATGTGCAATGTCCCAAAATGTCAAAAAACATGCAATTTCACTACTTTAAATGCAAGCATTCAAGGAAGACAATAAAATGTGAAGAAGAATCCAAGAAATTATAGGGAGAAAGAGAAACTACGTAAAACTAATTGCTTTGGAAAATGACCTCAAAGATCAAATGGAATGGTGCATAGACCTTTGAATTTCCTCACAAAAGCTTCCACTCAGTCAGATAAATGAGAAGAAAACAATAAGTTGACTCTAAATCAAAAAAGACAAAGAGTGACTTCAAGGCAAGGAAAGAAAATGTCAAAATTCCAAACAGAAAGTGATAAATTCTTAGAAAGCAGAGTGTTGAAGGCCAAGATAAAGATAAACTGAGATGATAAGACCCTGAGCAAGTGCCAAAAGAAAAAATTGAACCTTATAGAAAGAAACCCTAAAGGATTTTTCACAGAAAGGGGGCAGTGCTCTCGTGTTAGGGGCACCAGAGCGTTCCAACGCTCTGTGTAAGCCCAGTAAGGAGCGCCAGCTCTTTGGTAACAAGGGTAGGGGGCGTTGGCCTCTAAAAATTCAGAAAAAATGCCCAGAAAGTCAAAGAATCAAGCAAACTCAGTCAATCAATTTGAAGGTGATGAAATCAAGAGCCAATCAATCAGATCTAATAATCAAAGACAGTATGGAGAAGTTCAAGAAGTGGGCAAAGGGCCAAAACAATATCTAGGAAAGGAAACAAAAATCATAGCTCCTCCCCAATGGAGTCGCCAATTTCTGTTACAGGTGAATCCTCCTGTAGACAAGCGGATTCCCTCTTGGTATCTAGACCCCTAAAACCAAGACAGAAAGGATGCTATCATTGGTCACTGGCATCCTTTTAGATATAATTAAGCTAATGAATGAAGAGGAAGAAGAAAAGTGTACCCTTTTAAATTGTGTTTGTCCTCACAAAGTCCAAGTTGAGCTTCAATCCCAAGCTCCTCGATAGGTCCTGTAGAACAAACAAAGATACAACAAGATTCCTATTCTACCGAGATTAGCTCAAATACAGATCTATCTACTGAAGACAATTTCATGTGGAACAAACATAAAATTGAAGGAAACAGACCAAGCATGTATGTATATTAATGAGAACAAATGAAGAATACTTACAATCCTCTTATGAAGGTGCAGCAGCTTCTTCCATCTCTCCTTGTCCAACACCTTTGCTCAAGTAATCTACATTGATTATGCTTCAATGGCATCTCACTTATGAGATCATAAGTTATATTCTTTACAATGTCTCTCTTTGTACTGTATGTTGCCAATTTCTATTACAGGTGAATCCTCTTGTGGACAAGTAGATCCCCTCTTGGTATATGCACCCCTAAAACCAAGAAAGAAAGGGTGATATCATTGGTCACTCACATCCTTTTAGATATAATTAAGCTAATGAATGAAGAGGAAGAAGAAAAGTGTACATTTTTAAATGGCGTTTTCCCTCGCAAATTCCAAGTTGAGCTTCAATCCCAAGCTCCTCGATAGGTCCTGTAGAACAAAAAAATATACAACAAGCTTCCTATTCTACCGAGATTTATCTCAAATACAGATCTATCTACTGAAGACAAGTTCATGTGGAACAAACATAAACTTTAAAGAAACAGGCCAAACATGTATGTATATTAATGAGAACAAATGAAGAATACTTACAATCCTCTGATGAAGGTGCAACAGCTTCTTCCATCTCTCCTTGTCCAACCCCTTTGCTCAAGTAATCTACACTGATTATGCTTCAATGGAATCTCACTTATGATATCATAAGTTATATGCTTTACAATGTCTCTCTTTGTACTGTATGTTTCCTATGAGATCATAGGTTTCATACCTCCAATATTTTCATCTCCCTTTCACCATGAGAAGGCCTCCTTATATAGGCTTGGAGAGGCCCAACCACTTGAGAGATCTTTGGGATAAGTTGAGGATTCCTCTCCTTCAGTTGTGGATCTTCGCTAATATCATTCCTTGAACTCATATTCGAATCCAACCAACTTCAGAGATTGAGGGGATTCTCCCCTGATTTCCTCCAACAAACCAAATTTTGCCCAAAAAAGGCCAATGCTCCCTCAAAAGGGACACAGAGCATTGGAATGCTCCCCTGGAAGAGGGTACAGAGTGCCAGTGCTCCCTAACAGAGCATAAGGGAGCGTTCCCTTCCAAAAATTGACTTTTTAGTGGTTTTTCCAGTGGAAAAAGGCTTGTACTCCTTGTCAAGTGATTTCTCCTCTTCAAAACCAGTCTTTGAGGTGTCTTAAGTGTCCTTATGATGTCGTTAGAGGCACAAAATAGGAAATATGGCAATATGATGTTTGTGACACTTGCGACACTTGTGGTCAAGATGCGACACTTGCAGACAAGATGTGACACTTGCAGACAAGATGCGACACTTACAACACTTGTAATGACAACACTTGTGACACTATTGAAGTGAGTAATTTTGATGTGTAACACTCTCTAGGAAGAAGGATACCAAAATAGATCCATACCCGAATTGTTTCAATCGATTGTTCCTACACTTTGTCAATTTTTTCTTCATGTTTTTCAAAAGACCCTCGCATCAATTGAAAACCCGAGGCTCCATACACTCTATAGCATACTAAAAATGGATTTGTAAATCCATGTGAGGAGCCGCACTCCCTACCATCCAAGTGATAGTGTAGAGGATAGTTCTCAAAGGAAAATCTTGAACATCCCTTATGGAAACTTTTCCAGTATGCTTCTTTATACCTGGTACACAATGATGTGCAACATAATAGTCCATGGGTTCACCACCACCTCTGCTTCCCGAGAGTGACACCCGAGAGCCTCGATGAGATAACCCCGTCAAGAAGTAAATTTCATCAATCTCCAAGGTAAGTGTATGCACAGCCACATGAAAGTCTTGTTCATTGACGTCCCACATATGGACTATGTACTCCAATAGCCTCAATTGGGCTCTCATGCCCTGAACTTTGGAAATTTTGAGCAAGCCACACTCTCGAAGTGCCATGACAGTGCCTGGATCATTACTGGCAAAGTAATCTTCTTCCTTTTGCTCATGTTCCCTCCACTCGAGCATAATGACCGATGAAAACCTACCAAACAACATTAAAAGATGATTAGATTCATCAAAATTTAAAAGTTGGAAGTTTTCCTAGCTCTTTTTCTCTTTTTAAAATTTGAGTTGTGATCGTCGCAGGGGCTCTCTTTTCCACAGTGTGGCATCATCGCACCCTAGTTTTGGAACCCCTGCGGTGATTTGGGATCATCGCAGTTCACGATAGGGTGATCTTGCGACGATCTCAAAGCACAATAACCCCTAAAAAATTGCCTATAACTCAAAAATGAACCATTAAAAATGAAAAATTCAACCATGAAAAGAGAGAGGGGAAGAAGAATACCTTCTTCATGGAAGCGGTTCGATAAATGTTCCATCATGAGCTCTAGAATTGTCGCTTGAAATTCGTAATAAAAAGGAGGGTTTTTGGCACTAATTGGGTGAAAATGCAAATGAAATGGTAAATGAACTATTTTGACCTATTTTATTCACTTTTTACCATTTTAATTTCAAATTAAATTATTTTTTATCTATGCCCTAAGAATAATGAACTTTGCAAAGTGTCTCTATTACAGGTTGAGAGGTCTGAGGACTAGACTTTTTATATGGATCCTCCATTTTTTGTCGTTTTTGCGTTTTTTTCTTATGTACATATACTTTTAGGGTTTTTAGGAAAAACTTTGAGCATGGTCCTAATTATTTCTCACACTCGTGAAACTATGAAAATGTAATCGAGTAACCTTTTTTTGATTTTTCAAACTCATAATGGTAATACGAAAAATGAACCCTACAGAGTATCCTTTAAGCTCTTTTCAATCTTCCTAAAAATGAAAAGATAGTCAAGCGACCTTGTTCTTTTTACGATCATAAAAGTATTTGAAGAAAATGTCTGATGAGTAATAGAATATTTCTTTTTCTATCTATTCAGACTAACTTACGAAAAAGGACATTTTGGAGTTTTCTTTAAGTGTTTTTCAGACTCTCTAAACATGAAAAACCCCTAATTTTTCTTTCTTTGGACTCATAAAACAAGCATCGAAAGGCCCATATGGGATCAAATCACTCCTTCCTAGGGTTTGTTAAAAATACTTTGAGGGACTCATCCAAAGGATGAGATTACATTACAAGCATATGTTATCATCCTCAAGATTGCATAAAAATAAACTAGCCAT